>JAVQKI010074504.1:0-13431 GCA_036025975.1 Nematalosa erebi
ACATTTGAAAGTTGGATATGAATGTGTTACTGTAATTCAGTACATCTTAATGACCTGAGGGAGGCGACATTCTTATTATGCACATGAGTAAAGTAAATGATCGAAGTTGGGAATCATTATCAGCGTCCAAAGTTAAACTTAAAGGTGCACTATGAGATCCTGCATGATGTCACTTCTGTTGACGTTCCACGTAAATACTAAAATACCAAACAAAATGCTATACTATAAAATTCACGCTACTACATGAACTTTGCTCAACAAACAGCCTCTAATCTGGACACACAAACACACACACACAAAGAATATTATGTTATAGGATGACTTTTCAGGCTACTTTTAAACATTATAAACTTCTAAATGGGCTGTATTGTACCTGTACTGAAATGTAACTATTTCCAAAGTGTGGTAATGGGTATACATACTGTAAAGTCAGCTTGGCACATGGGTCGCTATAAATGACGCCACAACCAGATGTAAAAGCGCTTGGCAGCAGGAATTGAGAGTAGGAGGCAGCAGGTAAATGCAGAAGGTAGTCATAAAAGACGTATCCAGTTTGTGCAGGAGGGTGAGAAAAGTAAGGGAGTCGTACAGTCAAGGAATACGACACAGGGAGCAAAGGATTGGCAGCTGCAGGTAGATGTGGGAGGAAGGTTGGTGGTCTCTCTAGAAATAGTTAACACTAACTTGAGGCCTGACATATTTTAGCGTCGACCAACCAACATGTTGTGCATTTCACTGAACTCACTGTAACGTGGGAAAGCTCCCTGGAAGAGGCATCTGATAGAAAAAAAGCTTAAGTATGAAGAGTTGAGATTGGAAGCAGAGCAGAAAGGTGGAAGGCAAGAGTATTTCCAATAGAAGTAGGTTGTAGAGGGTTCGTAGGGAGGTCAGTTATCTCACTGCTAAGGGAGCTTGGGGTTGGTGGTAAGAATATACGTAAAACTGTTAGGGAAATGTCAGAAGAAGCAGCAAAGGCTAGCCAGTGGATCTGGATGAGACAAACGTCTTCGGCATGGAGAAAGCTATAATTGCAGAGCCCTCACACATGAGTGTCTTGTGTTAGTAGAGGAGGGAGGGTAGTTTGTTAGACAGGGTAGGCCTGTAGCGGCAAGTAATGCATGTTGCACTTCGTAGGGATGCCTTTATACGTCCTCAAGTGCAGTGCGCAAGCTGTACACGCAGACAGCCATTTTGCAACTGTGGCTGGCAAAGAATGAGACGTGCTTAAGAAAAAAGGTGGAAGTTGCTTGTCTCCCTTTTCTCAGATCGGGGATAAGAATGAGGGAGGGGGGATTCAAACCTGGGACAGGGCATGCTGCTTGCAGAGGTCCTCCACTTGCTGATTTAGTGTGATGACAGATTTCATCACGTCATCAAAAAAGAGGCACTGACTGGCAATTTTACTGCAATCCCTAGTTTATCTCATGCACAGAATCGCTGTTGAGAATATACAGCGAAATACAGACATTTTAGTCAACTATAAAAATCATTTCCACAAAATGTGACCTCCATGATTACCACTCTACTGACATCAGTGATGTTAGTCACGTTGTGGAAATGGATGTTACCCTCTGTGTCTGGAAGCTAGTGTACTTCTGCATCTCTCCTCTTCATTTGGGCAATCTCCTCCTCCAGTCATCTCAGTCTGCTTCTGAGCTTCAATGAGCCGTTTCATTTCTAGAAGTTTCTAACCTCTAGAAACTACAACACCTAGCTGATGTCCTCTGATCCCACCCTGAGCATTGCCACAGTGTCTCTCAGGTCCTTCAGCTCCATCTCTCTCTCCTGAATTCTCTGCTGAAGTTTTCTCTGTCTCTCCACCATCTGCTTCAGTGGGTACAAACATATACAGTCAGTCAGAGCTGCCTATTCAGTCACTGGCTGTTATTTCCTTTGTTATTTAGGAAGCCTCTAAACGTTCTGTCATCTTTATGTTTTTCAGAATTAGTGCAAAGCCTCTTTACAGATATTTTTAGTGCTTTGACAATCTAATATTCACCAACTTTATTTGGCGTACTTACAGTCTTACCTGTTTCTCAGCTCTTTCTGCGGCAGCTGAAATTGTCTTATGTCCATTGTGTTCATCCATTGTACACAGGTAGCCGATACAGCTCTGATCAGTCTTACAGAAGATCTCTAGTGCCTTCTCATGCCAAGAGCAGATCTTATCCTGTTAGTGAGTTGTGGCATCAATCAGTTTGTGTTTCTCCCATGTTAGGGTGTGGACTTTGAAGTGTGATTCCCAGTACAACGTCAGACACACCAGGCAGGACTTGACCACTCTTTTCCCCAGTACAAACATCACACTCGGCTTGTCCAGGCTTAGCATATTTATCTGTAGGAGAAGCAGCCTGGTTTGCTGTCCTCCGCATTTGCTCCACTAATTCAGCAAATATGTTGTTTTTGTTCAGAACAGGCCTCGGAGTGAAACTCTGTCGGCACTGGGGGCCTTCTCATCCTCCTGTTTACAGCAATCCTGAACGCAGCCCATACAGTAACTGTGTCCACAAGGAATAGTCACCGGAACTTTCAGTAAATCCAGGCAGACTGGACTGGCAGATATCTCAAGGTCCACTCACAGAAAGCACCAAACCAATAGGCTATGGCTTTCTGATAGGCTACTGGAAAAGGGTGTGGTCATACATGCAATGCCTGATTGGTTGTCATGAAAGTGAAACTATTCAAACAAAATGAATTCCAATCTCGTGCAAATAAATGTTTAATGAACACTAACTGCCATCATTTTTTGTCCTTATTAAAGCACGTCTGACTCATCAGAACTTGTTTATACATCTGTAACAAATACATGGGCATTGTGGACTGCGTTATAGTTTGATGTTAATTTGTGTTGAAGTATAATTCAGTACATCTTAATGACCAGGAGGAGGCAACATTCACATGAGGAAGTAAATGATCGAAGTTGGGAATCTTTATCAGCAGCCCAAGTTAAACTTCAATTCAACACCTCAATTCAAAACTTCAATTCAACACCTAACCCTCATAGACAGAAGTGTTATTCCAAATGATCAAGTGTAATGAAGAATAAGAGCTAGGTGAAATTCACCTCTCTTTTCCAGCCTCTAAAACATTCCGTCATCTGTCAGCTCTCCAGCAGCCGTTGGAAGTCGGCTACAGCTGAGACAGGTCTACCAGTGTATGGGCAGTGCAGGAATGTAAGAGGTCCTGTTCTACGGTCTTCTCACACACACACACACAAACACACACACACAAAGAATAAAAATGACACAAAGGTTCCTGCATACCTGTTTGTGGCTGACCCTAACAGCGAGGCACACCTGAGTGTGTGCTCAGGCTGTGTGGTCAAACTGGAAAATCTTGTCGTGTATGAAGCGTAGCATTCAGGTGTCCCAAGGATGAGCAAAGTTGGAAAATTACCAAATGCTTCAAGCTATCAGGAGATTTATTTTTGCTGGAAAATCACAAACCACAACACTGCATTTCATGACGAAAACAACTTCAACCTCAGTAATAAATTTCATGATCAATGAAAATAATATGTTTTTGCTTGTCTTTTCTTCAGTACGGCAGGGACTACTGTTTTCTCCTCATTAAATATGCATCATCAGCTTGATCCCATGCGTAGACAGTTTGCCCAGTGGCTGGGGTGGGGGTTCATGCTTTATGTGTTCAGCTATGAGAGAGATGAGTTCCAATCTGTCCCAGCCAGTCTTTCAGCACACTTGAAGTGTGGCACATGTTTCCAGCTCCTCCTCTCACCTCTCACTGTCTTGTGACATTTTGAGGGCAACCACTGTGTTCTACTCCGATCAGAGAGATTGACTGTTCTCAGTTGTAATAATGATTGAAATCCCTGTTAAAGAAAATTTTGTGTGTCTTTACTGAATGGGCCCAGTTGCGGAAAGAGCTACGCCTGTTGGAGTGTATTGTTTCTGCTGCTAATGAGCATCTTGTGGCACATCTCAATGTTGCTGGTAATTAAGATATTACCAGTTCCACCACAGCTGAAAAACAAGTAATTCAGCTGCTGAATGTCAACATATCCTTCTGCTTTTCTTTGAACAACAGCCAACGATTAAGTAGTTATGTGTTTTTTTCTTTTTTCAGTTTTTTACTGAAGAGGGTGTTCCTAAAGTCTTGTGTGGTATTTGAGGTAGCAGCTGACATTGTAGATATGATCATGATGTGCTGTAGGTGGTGAGGAACAAGTTTTATGTCGATGTCAAGAGCTGGCGGGCAGAGCTGGCCTCATATCTGACTAAAAGTGGTATCCATAAAGGACAGAGCACAGGAAGTCTAAAATGATTTCCTGTGTTCTGACAGAAGAGTAGAATGCAGAGGGAAGTCATAACATATGACATCACTATTCCAGATGAGTTTACTGATTATACCTGCACTTTGTGCAAACGCAAGAGTCAAGCAAGGGGAAAACACATCTACATCCATTTTGCAGACGTCCTGTGACATTATCAATAATTGTGTAATTTTGTGATTTCCAGCCAGAAAAATATTTTATCTGGGTCCACCCCATACCGACAGAACTAATACCTCAGAGAGATGTGATGCAACCTGTTCAACCTGGCATCATGTGTTGTCAGTGTATCTCGAATTTTGAGATAACTGCTGTTTGAGCTCCCTGTCCTTAGTCAGCCTAATTTGGGCAATTTGTTGTGTTGGCTGTCTGATGTGATGTTACTTCAGCACATGATCACATATTGGAGCATCCATTTCAATGGTTTTATATTAAAATATATGATTAATTTAATATTTAAATATATTTAGCCTAGGCTATATATAGGCCTATAAAATACATATTTATGTTATATACTGTAGGGGCTTATGCTATATAAGGCATGGTGTAACTCTCATTCATTTCCATTTCCAGACAGAATAGTAGGCTAGCCTATATTTCTGGATTTACTTCTCTGAAAGATAGAATCTGTTTCCTTCAATCCTGTTCAGTGTTTGGATGTACACGTCAGAAGACTAGTGTGAGATCATTTTGATAGTGCACTTGTTTCCACTTCGGGAGGTCTTCACAGGCACCATGCCATGTAGGATAACCAATCATGGCACGGGCATGGCATCCTGCGTAATCCCCACTCAGTCTGTCTCTGTTTTTAATCTCTGCCTCACTCACTGATGCGTCCATTGGCAGATTTAATCCCCATGGTAAAAGCATGCCTCTAAATACAGACAGTCCTAATAAAAATATTTTAATTTAAAAATGATGCATGCACAGGCCACACGTTACTATTAATGACGATAGCCTAAAAATTAAAAGCAGGCCCAATCTAAAATAGTAAAATCTTAATTCCATGTTGGCTATGTGAAAGAAGCAGGGAAACGCATTCAGTCAGTAAGAAAACCTCTGCACATTTTACCATGAGATCGACAAATAATGCAACGTGTAATTTCCACAGCTGGATAAGAAAATAGTATTGATCTGTCGCCATAACATTTACAAGACCTTCAGCATTGAAGTTAGATTCTGCTGGGCGGATCGTACATTACACATGACGTAGCGAAATACAGCGGTGACGTTTGATCTCTCCTCTTGTTGCCAAGCGCAAGTGTTCTCTCCAGCGGCTCGAGTCAAAGCGCGGACAGTCGGATCATGGGCAAGCAAAGGGATTTCAGTACCTTCGCGAATGTGCGGTCTTCAACATTCTGATGTGGGGATGACATGGTGGTGTTCCTAAATGTGGATTAAAAGACATTGAGTGACTGCATTTGGATTAAGGCGTTCGTCATAACATTGTTTTAATGAGCGTTTCACACGCTGTTTAATTTGTATGTCATCCTTTTTTTAATCGGAGGAGTGGATGTTACATTCAGGAATAGGCTAATTGTCAACGTCGTTACAAGAGAATATAGCCTGCACACTCTGAACTTCCTAGGAGACAGGGTCTAAACTGGTTTAGAAGGATGAATTCCATACGGCACACGGTGAAAAGCAAAAGGACGGAAACTCATTTGGGAGCGGAAAGGGAGCACTTCGAGAGACAGCAGGTAGGCTATCCTCACCGCCGTTGTGTCCGCTTAAGGTTAATATCTCTCAGTTGTGACAGTGCATTTCAGCATGTCATTCCATTGGCTGTGAGATACTCTGCCCTAAAGCTTGTTCGTCTCTAACATGAGCTTTGCAGTCGACTTATATGTCATCATTTTCAAACGGAGCTGAGTAGGCCAGCTATTTAGTAGCCTATTTACAGATGCTAGATTTGTTCCCGACGATAATTCGTTCGGTTGGGCCTAGCTGATTTTGAAACATCTTTCAGGTAAAGTTAGCTATAAGCTAACGTTACGTAGCATCTCATACAGCACAGGTGTCAAAGTGTTGAGAACTCCCGAGCAGCCACTTGGATCACTGTTGGCTACAGTATTTCTCGTGGGATAAATGCTGTGATGGTGTGCGATACGATGGCATGTTTATGTTACAACCTTAACCTAACATTCTTCTCATTTTATTGAAAGGTAGTCGCTTCCGCTGATGCTGGCTTGACTGGCTAACGTGTTGGAGGCTGTGAAGAACACCATAGGCTACGTTAGTGCAGTCCTCATGGAAAGAGAATGCTTTATATCGCACAATCAAAGCCAAACCATTTTCAGTGGCGTAAGGCACTCACATGATGCTTACGAAATTAAAAACCGGTTAGACGCGTTTATTTTTTACCTCGAGGAGGTGAGGAGGCAATTTCTCAACGACGTCCAATGGACGATCAAGGGATCTACATTCTCCTCCATACTTCGTCCTGCGATGCATCCTTTGAGCCCTTACTTTTCGATGTGCTGCATTGTTGTGCGTTAAAATACTGCAGGTTTATTTTCCCTTGAAGCAAAGAGAGTATAAACAAAACAAAAATATTGGCTAAAAGGTGTTTTGTATTCTTGCTGTCAGCACTCCTTAATTGCTTTCCCAAACCTGTGACTTCATTGTTTTAGGCTACTGAGTGGCCCTTTATTGAAGTCTTATCTGTGCAATAGGCCCAATCACGCTTTTTCATTACCACCCTCTGTCAAAAGTATTTCATTCAGGTTTTTGTCCAGTAGGCCTACAAGGTCTAAACTTAAACATTTTTAAATGTAGTTTAAATTATTTTTTTTTCAGCCAAAAACAGCTGATTAAAAAAACTAATGCGGATGTTTATGCAAAAGGGGAATTGCCATGCATCTTTATTCAACATCAGCATGATGAGCTACAGCTGTCTTAAACAGGAATTAGCTACCACAGGTAGCCAGTCTGACCAGCCCGACTGAAACTAGATGAGATACTGTAACTGGTGGCCTATCAGTAGGCTTGTCAGGAGGGCTATGGGCTGTAACGGTGAGAGAGACTGTTTGTTGGGAAGGCTGAAAAACTCCATTGTCTTTCCAGTATTTCCTGCATTTAGGAGCAGCTAGCCTGGGAGTGAAGATTTGAGAGGCGTCAGGAGCAGGGACTATGGCTAGGGCATGAAGTCCAGCAAGTCCTTCAGGTTTAGAGGTATCAACCCTTTGTTTCCGCTAGTCAGGGGGAAAACTGCCAGAATCCTGTCAGTGAAATTAAATGGCTTTGAAATACAATGGTTTTCAATGGACACACTGACTAAAAAAATTGCCACCATTTAAATTCAATGATGTCATCCAGAAATGTAAATAAGAAGTTATAAAAATGCCCAAAATGTAAAAATCTCACTTATTTTGTTAAGAGGTTCAGTTGGATTTTGAGTGATTTCCCAGGGACAATTGTCATTTTGCGTGTTGGCGTGAGGGATGGCAGTTACCATCTGCGTTAACTCTGTATTCATCTATAGCCTAGTGTATTTGTAAGGATTGCTTGCTATGTGCAATTAACAGATCTTAAATGCTCTCTAATTTGATATTTATAAGACTCAGTAAATATTGTCAGTGAGTCAGGAGACCGCAATCTCAGAAGCATCCTCTTGCGGTTGGTACTACCAAAGTGGTTTTTGAACCCTCACGAGAAAATCCTGCATTGTAATGCAGTGTCTAATCTTTTTAAAGCGTTTCTGCTGTTTGCTACAACACTTCTGCTGTACTGCTTTGTCACTGCATTTGCACAATATACTACAAAAAATACTGCACTGTACTGCATAATGGATATTGATTGATGGATTTTGGGCATACAAATATTACAGTAGCCCTACTGCAGTGTACTGCAGAAAAGAAACTGCAGTTTTCCTGTACATAACTGCATTTTTCCCCATAAGGGAACTCTAAACGCGTCTTCAGTGTTTCGTCAGTGTGATGGGGGCATAGCCAGCAAGTCTCAGTGTTGGTTGGCGTTTCCCCATACTAGGCCTTATAAGTGAAGTGACTTGGCTGTTTGAGGTCTGACTGGTCTCTTTGTGCCGAAGGCCGCTGCTGATTGTTTCTTTGAGTGGGTGTGTCTATGCTGGTTGCACATATCCCTGACCAGGAAAGTGCCCAGTAGGTTAAATCAACATTTTTTCATTTCATCTCGCAGTAGTCCTGAATGCACTAGATGCAACTGTTTGGCCACTGTTTGTTGATAAGAAACATAGTGTTTGACCAACACAGCAGCATTACTCTTTATGTTGATACGTGCTGACCAGCAGAGCGTTGCTTCTTAATTTAGGCTAACTTGAGCAGAAATATGGGTCTTCAACAGTCATCATGCTGTCTTGTCAGTTCTGCTGCAGTCAGCTGCTGTGCTGAGGCTGTTGAGTGGGCTTGACAAGAGTGGGTGGCATGGTTTTGGCTGGGCAGATGAGCTGATAGACCAGACACAGGGTGCCCTAGAAAAGCACTACTGTATCGCTACTCTTACCCCTTTTCGCAAACTGAAAACTCACAGTGTCCTTTCAGCGCTGTGTAATGTTGTGGTCAGGGTGGACAGCAGAAGTGAATGTGGCGTAAGCCTCTAAATGCGTTTGCTGTAAACATGTGCCTGTGATGTTGACAGAATTGCCAAAAAAAGTGCTGGCTTTTTGTGACTCCATTTCACCAGTGGTCACTGACATTGATCTGTCTCTCTCCATGTCTGTCACCGCTATACTGCTGCTCACCAGCAAAGTGACACATCCCACACAGCACCTTCTGTTTGCTTTCCCTCTGCGTGCCTCCTGTGTCTTTTTTTTTTCTCTTTGTCTGTCTCTCACACTCTCTCTCTCTCTTTCTTTCTCTTTCTCACTGTGTGAGGACGAGACAGGGTGTGTTTGAATTATCTACACCACTAGTCTCTGCCAGACTACACAGTGTCATAAGAAAGGGTGCCCTTAAGCAAGCCTATGTAGTCTCCATAGAAACCAGGGAGGCTCAGGAAGTGTGTGTGTGTGTGTGTGTGTGTGTGTGTGTGCGCGCATTGGGATGTGAAAATGGTGCCTAATGATCTCCGAGGGAGGGAGTGAGTGGGAGGAGGACCTCTGAGAGGAGGGCTTGTGTATCTGCTGGTGCAGCACTTCAACAGGCCCGTATCGGAGCACGGATGTGTGGGTGTGCCGGCAACACCAAACATGACTGTGGTGCCGGGATAAACACAGCTTATATGTTCCTCCAAGAACAGCAGAGTTGATTCAGCTCAACGCCATATTGTCAACACCGTACTGGCAGTGTGAGCAACGCGGGCGACCTCGTCCATCAGCCTGCCCTGATCTCCCTCAACCTCTATGGGTCTCTCATCAGTCTGAGCGGACTGGCACAAACGTTGATGTTTTGTGCATGTCATGTCCGGTGCATGGTGTTTCCTGCAGAAGCATGGTGACTTGCAGCCTGTCTGTGGGTGGGCGAGAGATGGAGTCAGATGAGTGGCGTGAGACCGTCCCATCTCAGGTCTGGTTATGGCTGTTCTGTGAGGGGGAAAATGAGTCATTTCGTTCTCCAGGGCATTCTCAGACAGCCATAGACAATGATTAATGATGCAGAGTGCCTA
This sequence comes from Nematalosa erebi, assembly GCA_036025975.1. Classification (NCBI taxonomy): domain Eukaryota; kingdom Metazoa; phylum Chordata; class Actinopteri; order Clupeiformes; family Clupeidae; genus Nematalosa; species Nematalosa erebi. The sequence goes on from JAVQKI010074504.1 coordinate 9,875, forward strand.
ACTTCTGACTACCTCTTTACCTACTATTTGAATTCTTTGTATTATTATTTTCTTTCATTGCAAGAGAGGCCAGAAAGGTGTTTAGCGTATGTGTCTGTGTGTGAGACAGAGTGTGTGAATGTGTGTGTGTGTGTCGAACAGTGTCAAGGTTATCCCCTGAAGCGATGTCCCACTCTACTGTCAGCGGGTAATGAACACCAAGTCCCTGTGCTAAGGAGAGGGCCGGGAGCTAGCAGTCAGCGCTTCAGTTCACACCGCAACACTCAGGTTTCAGCAGAGAGAGAGAGAGAGAGAGAGAGAGAGAGAGAGAGAAGAACCCCTAGAAGAGAGGCAGCATGCATTATGTTGACAGGAGTGTAGAGCTGGAGGAGGAGTTAGCTGCCCCCTTGTCAGAGATTTACTCATTACAGTCAATAGCATCAACAATCATAGCAACTTTACCTAAGTGTCTATAAATGTTATTCAGATATGCCCACATACTGGTACCCAGGGGGTGGAGAATTGGAGGAAGAGGTGACCTAGTTCCCTCAGGGCCGTGCCTGGGACCTCACCGATCACCTCCACTGCTGTACAGCCCAGTCTACAGTATGTGGAAGTGTAGTCCTTTAAGTCAAAAGAGATAGCAGACATTACATAATATTTTCTTATTATAAGGCTGCTTAATTAGGGAAAAAAATGATTACAATTATTTTGATAGATATTGAAATCACTATTATTTAACACAATTATTCATTAATTGCTCAAATACTTTTAAACTAAGAATTTAATTTCCCTACATATGGAGTAGGCTATTTATGTGTCACTCAGTAAACAACTCAGATTTAAGCCCTACTTGAAATGCAATGTGAGTTTGTGTGTGTTTGTTCCTAATTGTGTTATTGTTTATATTGTGTCCTGGGTTTGTGAGGTCTCTTTAACTGCAGTCCTAGCCTGTGCCTACTGTGTGGGGGAGTCTTTGGGTTTGTTTACCTCAGGGTCCAGAAGTAGTACTAGCTCCCAGGCTATCGGGCTCCCAGGCTAGCCTTCACTGGCCTGGGCTGAAGTTCTAGCGACTCGCATTGAGCAGATCTGGTGTGTGACCGTGAACTCAATGACCAGACGTGGCCTGTGCTGGTGAACTCCAGTCTAAATGGGATGACCGTGAATGGAGTGTGGGTGTCTCCCTGGATAATCCGCACGGCTCGGGTCACTTAAGTTTACACAGCAACGCGGTGCGCTCTAGGCCTTAGATCTACAGCAGCGCATCTGGCAACATAACCTGTGTCAACATCATACCTTTGCCTTTCATTTCTTAATGATGGAAAACTACTGCAGGCTACGGCAGATTCCATCCGTAGTGATTACCACCTTGACTCGAGAGCAAGCAGAAGGTGCTGCGTACGTCCTGCCAAATGCTACATCACTCTGATACGCTTTTGTTTCACTTCGGCCATCCCTGTCAAACTTGTTCCTGAGCTGTGCCATTGTTGCGGGTGTGGAGGACCGTATTGTTCCAGTGTTTGGGCATAGGTCAGGTGTGTGTTTAAAGAGGCTTACTGTGTTCATTCAGTCAGCGTGCTTTGGCCTATCGCTGTACCCGAGTCTCGGCTCCGTGGCCGTGACTCCATCAGTAGGCTATAGGCACCCGCGTAATTCCCATTTGAGTCTCACCCCAAGCACATCATGTCTGCCTGTGCCTGTTGGTCCATTAACGCTTCTAATAGAAAACATTGTCACCTCTCGGAAACGTTTGTCTAACCTTGACTTGACTTGGAGCAGGGGGTTTGTCTGTTGAGTTAAGCTGATAAGATGGTACAATAAATAGTGGCCACGCAGGCGGTTAGCGCACACGGCAACAAGGAGACAGTGGGTGAGTGTGGAGCACTCCGCACGTTAGCCTGTAGTTTACTGAATTAGAGCTCTAAGGCTAACGCCTTTAGCTGCTACTTTTGATGTCGCCCAGTGCAGTTAGCCAATAGCGTAGGTTAGGGGTTAGCGTTGGGCGCTGCAGAGAGATGTCGAAGCACCTGGACCAGCTCCTGAGAGGCCGCGACGATCAGGTGAGGCGGAGCTGAGCTGAGTCATTCAGGGAGTGACGGGGGACCTTGAACAAAAAAATGTAGGATTGTTTGTATGGAGGATTAGGACAGCAATCTCTGTCCAAGACGCACTGTGGTATGTTGTGTGGGTGCTCTCCGGTCTTGCGCTCCCCGTGTCGTCTGCCTCTCTCCCTCTGCTCGGGTCTGTGGCTCTGCTGTCTGCCGCTCTGTCTGGTCCTAGAGAGGCTTGGAGTCTCGTTTGTCTGGCCCAGTGTGTCGGGGCCACTTAGCGTCCAGTTAAGACCTTATGCCTGTTAGTCTGACTTGCTCAAAGTACAGCCCACTTGCGCGCTCTCTCTCTCTCTCTCCTTCTTCTTCTTCTTCTTCTTCTTCTTCTTCTTCTTCTTTCTCTCTCTCTGTATATTTCTCCCTTGGGCCAGCATGTGCTCTTAGAACACGCAGGTAAAGACCAATGTGACCTGCTTATTTCCCTTATCGGCTGTGCTATGTGCTATCTTGTTGTGCAGCTCTATAGCCTAGTGTGTGTGTGTGTGTGTGTGTGTAGGTGGGAGAGTGGAAAGGGTCTGTTGATATTTCTGTGTATAACTGTGTGTGTGTGCGCGTGTGTGTGTGTGTGTGTGTGTGTGTGTGAGAGAGAGGAGTGATCTTCAGCACATGGAGGCTGGGGTTTGGCGTGTGCGTGGTGCAGGTAAATGAATGGCCCCCAGTAGTGATGTAGGACAGAGTGTTTGTGTTAGGGCTGTCAGAGGCAGCCTGCTCAACCGGTCTGAGGTCATGTGAGACCAGTCACCCCTTCTCTTTCTCTCTCTCTCTCTTATCCTCTCTTTTCTCCGTCTGCCCTCGTTTCCCTCACCCTTCCCCCAACTCTCTCTCTCTCTATCTCTCTCTCACTCCCTCTGTTCTCTCTAGTTTCATGCCATCCCTCACGTTCTCTCTCTCCCTCTCTCTGTCCATCCTCAGCCCTCTGTCTTCAGCACACATTCACACATCCACCTCCTGTCTGTCTCTCTCCTCTAGTCCCAATGCCCACTCTCCATTTCTGTTTCTCCTCCCCCTGCTCCACTTCTCTCACTCCCTCTCTGCCTCTCTCTCTCCCTCCCTCCCTCCCTCCCCCTCTGAGGGATGGCTGCTGTGCCTGTAAGCAGTGGGGTTCTCTGGCCATCTGTCATCCTCTCAGTGCCAGTGTGTGGCTGAGCTCCAGGCTCCGTCCCACTGCCCAGCTCCGCTGCCTTTCTCTCCCCACAATCCCCACATTGTCCCGGGCTGCTGGTCCAGATCCGTCCCCTCCAACACCCCCCCACCCCACCCCACCCCTTCAGTGCCAGCCTTCTCTACCTCTACCCATGCCACAGCCACTAATGGGCCTCAAGTCTTACTGCAGCTCCTCCCTCTTGGAGCTATCTCTCCTCCTCCTCTACTACTCTCTCTCTCTCTCACTCTTTTCTCTATCTCTCTCTGTATATCTCTCTCTTTCTCTCCCGCTATCTCTCTCTCACTCTCTCTCTCACACACACACAC
>JAVQKI010074699.1:0-10786 GCA_036025975.1 Nematalosa erebi
ACACACACACACACACACACACACACACACACACACACACACACACACACACACACACACACACACACACACACACACAGCAGGAAAAGGGCCTCTCTACCCTTAGCCTCACAAAAACAAACATGCAGAGCAGCAGCAGCAGAAAGGGCCTCTCCACATGGTACTTACCTCCACGTAACGGCCACACGGCCACGGCCACACACACACACACACACACACACACACTCACAGCAAAGGCATGGTTAGAAACCCCACCATTCACCTTGTTAAGGAGTGAGCCTCTCTGATGACGTTCATACGTGTCCCTGCGGAGTGTCATTAAGTACGCACATGCTCAAAACACACACACACACACACACACACATTAAAGACAGTGTGCTCAGTCTGTGAATGGTGCCCTCTCCCTCCCTCGCTCGCTCTTTTCCAAGCAGCACAGGATTTACTGCAGCGCTGTGATCGGCCGGCCGACACCAGAACAATGAGGCCTTTCAGGGCTCGGTTCCGTTGGCTCTGGGTTCCCCTGAGAACAGCTACGGACTGTCCCACTGTAGTCTCCCCCCACCACCACCACGGAGAACCAATCGAGGATGGTCCAGAATGGTACTGAACCCCTCCAACCAACCAATCGAGGAAACATGAGTGTGTGTGTGTGTGTGTGTGTGTGTGTGTGTGTGTGTGTGTGTGTGTGTGTGTTGTTGGGGTTGGTAGGGATGTTTAAAGGCATTAAACACAGGACCACTCTATGGTATTGCTCCATGGTCTTCACTGCTACAGCCACTAAACTGTCAAGAAAATGACTCTTTTGCATGCATAATTCAATGCTTGAACACAGGAGTCATAAACAGTCATACCACCTGCACATTCCAGTAACTGCGCAAACACACACACACAGTTGTGCAATGTCAGCAGTACACACACACAGCCATATCTGATATAAAGACCCAAATCTGCTGGCCATCTCCATCTCTCCCTCTCTCTCTCTCTCTCACACACACACACACACACGCCACATCAATGCAGGTCCCCTGTAAACAATAAGACCACAGGCACATTCCAGTTCACACAGACAAACACAAAACAGCAGTCAGCCAGCACACACATTATCTGTCAGCACATACGTGAACCTACAATTATCAGACTTGGGATGCATAATGACGATCCTGTTAGTCTCCTCAAATTCTCATTCATGTGCCCACCCCCAAATACAAACAGCTTTTATTCATATCTGGTGGGTATGCAAAGGTGGTGTTTAACTGATACCTCTGGGTTAACTTAGCCAAGCGTGCCTCTCAACCACCTTTTTGGAATACCTCCCTGAGGTGCAGTTTGATTTTACTCCTTTGCCCTCTGATACACACACACACACACACACACACACACACACACACACGCACATCTATTTTCTGATCAACCTACATTTCTTGGCAAGACCACAGTGAACACCTCACTGGTACAAACAAGGAAAACAACACACACACACACACACACACACAACAGCCCTGAACAATAATTAAACTACTAGGCAAGCCATGCACTTTACACATTTTCATTCTCTGAAATTAGCCATACAGTAACTAAGAGTGCACTATCACACTCGGTAAGACACCTGACAGCACGCGCACACGCACGCAGACACACACACACACACACACACTCTCTCACCTTCTCGGTTCTCTTGTGGTGAGCTGAAGTTGATGCTTGCATAGGCATTCAGCTCATCAGATGCACCTCCACTGACCCCTGCATCTCCCGCCTTGGTGCTTAACGTGCTCCAATCGGCCAGCAGCTGTAGCTGCTCACGCCCGTGGGCCAGGTCCAGGTCGATGTAGTTCAACCCGTTCTGGTTTCGGGTTAGGAGGGCTGCCATCGGACCCGTCTCTACCCCCAATCTTCTCGCACCGGCAGGTGCAGCAGGTGTTGCTGGGGAGGTCGTTGCCATGGTGATTGGGTCGCCGCCGGGCTTCAGCCAGACATTCTCGAAGGACGCCGAGCTGTGGCGCTTCACTTCCTCCGCGTTTGGGCAGGCAGGTCCGCTCCCCGTTCCCACTGGGCTCTTGGTTGTTGATGTGGAGGCGAAGGTTTCCGAGCTGTGGCGCCGCCTGCCCTGGGGATCAGCGCGGATCACCTTGGTGACACCTTGGCTGCTGCGGCTGGGGGGTGTGGCTGAGGAGACACGTGTGAAGGCGCTGAGGGCAGAGAGGGGACCAATTAGAGTGCCGCCCACTCCCGGCGTATCACTGTGATTGGGCGAGCTGGAATGGGGGGAGGGGCCAGCGGGTGGGTCGTCGGCCAAGGAGGAAGGGTTGAGGAGCATTACTGGGGATCCAGAAAATGCCTGCATGCTCAGGTAGTCGCGCTGACAGATGCTTTCATATGGCAATGCAGCAGGAGAGGGTGGAACTTGCCCAGGGGTCACCACTGCATAGTCAGACAGGTCATGGAGATCAGAGGTCGTTACCCCAGTGACTGAGAGCCCATTCGAAGACCCCAACTGCATGTTCATGTAGTCAGTGGCGGAAGGTGGTGGTGTGGACAGCTCAACTGGCCTATCGGAGACTGGGAAAAGCTCGGCAAGCCTATCAGAGGAAGGGAAGAGCTCAGCGGGCCTCTCGGAGGGGGGAAAGAGCGAGGCAAGGCTGGAGGAAAAGGAGCGATCGGTAAACTGGATGTTGACGTACTCGCCAGGGCTGCGGGGCTCGGGCTGGTAGGGAGTCTGGCGTGAGCGAGGCAGCGTGCTCGCCCGCCCCCCCTCGAGTGGAAGGCGGGTGGGGCGTGCCAGCCGACTCTCCCCCGTCTCCGAGTGGCGCTTGGAACGGCCGAGAGGCGGCTGCTGCCGGCTCGGGTGTTGGTTGCCGTCATGACTGCCACCTCCGCCCAGGCTATCGCTGCTGGCAGAGGAGGATGAGGAATCGGTATACACGCGGCGCCCGGTGCCAAGCGACAGGCGTGGCGAGGAGGAAGAGGAGGAGGTGTGATGATCGGCCTGCTTGCGGTGGGCGTGCTTGAAGGAGCGGGGCAAGGAGAAGTAGCCGCCCGCGCCAGTGCTGAAGTAGCAGTCCGGGGGGGTGCTGGTGGCTGAGCCGCTTGCGGGGGACATGTTCATGTAATCGCCTGAGGGGGGCACCACGGGAACGGTCACGCGGCTCGCTGCCGGGCCGCCGCCGTTGAGGAGCCGCCCTGAGCCGTCCGGCGAACAGCTGCTGCTGGGCCACATCATCATGTAGCCGCTGGCGTCCACTTCGCCGTTGTCATGGAGACGATGCCTCTGGGAGGCGTTGACAATCTGCTGCGGCGCCGACACGCTCTTGGGGCTCATCGGCATGTAGTCACCCCTGGAGACTGGTGCACCTGTGCCCGTAGTAACGGTCGCCATGGGGATAACAGAGGTGGGAGCGACACCTGGCGACATGGGCATGTAGCCATCATCCTTTTGGGTAGAGACTCCTCCACCTACCATTTCTGGCCTTTCTTCAGGGTAGGAGTGCGGGGTGACAAAGGCAGAGTGCCGACAGGTTGCCGATGGCAACGAGGAGGATGAGGGAGAGGATGTTGCTGAGGTGGAGGGTGTGGGTCGGATGCAGGGGTAGGCGGGCATCATGACCGCATACTCCTCCAGCGATGTCGCTGACGACTGAGAGGGCGTCTTCTGATGGTGGCATGTCACGGGGGGCGATGCAGTGCCCGAGGAGTGCGTCCGCTTGCGGAAGCTCTTTTCTGGCTCCGGGTCGTCCGATCGCCGTGGCATCTGTGTCATGGAGATGTAGTCTGAGACTGGAGGCTCCTCCTCCCTCGCTGGAGGGGTGTGACCGAGTGAGTCGGGCGTGGCGCTCCGGAACGCACCTCCCCTGAAGTCTCCTGGACTTGAGCCGTACTCATCAGATGACACAAAGCCGCCGTCACTGGGCGACCCAGAGATGGAGGCGCTGGACCGCCGTGGGAACAGGCCATCGGAGGTGGAGCCATGGCCACTGGTGCTGCTAGACGACAGGCTGACAGGGCTCACAGCTGATGGCGAGCAGCGCGAACTTGTCGCCATGGGGATGGAGCGACTGTGATTGAGGGGTGGGTGTAACCGTGCAGAGCCCCCTGCTCGCTGCCGATAGGACTGGGTACGTGAGCCACCACTGCAGGGACTACTGGGACTTCCACCATCCACTGAGGCTGGCCGTGACATGCTCCCTTCCCCATCACTGGACGCACGAACGCGGAATGAATGACTGTGCTTTCCTGTGCCGGCTGGGGATGTTGCTGTCACACTCTCTGCTCGGGAGCGACGCCCCAGTCCCACCTGACTTGGCGGGGGGTTGTTATGATGATGCCGACGCACTGGCACAGAGATGGGGTTGGAACAGTGAGAGGAGGATGACTGACTCTTGCTGCGTGGCCGGAACTCTTCACTCATTGCTTTCATGGCCTCCAGGATGGTTTCGTGCATGTTCTGCGCCACCACCGAATCGTCCACCTGCATCCAGAACTCTCCGGGGCCAGTCACTGCGGAGCGGCCGACCTCGATGAAAAAAAAGTTCTCAGAGTGGCCGCAGCGGCGGATGTTCATTAGCTGCAGAACAACGGCGGCAGCGTCTGAGTTCAGCTTCACAAAGCTGATAGTTTTGTTCGTCAGGCACAGTCTGTAAATCCCAATGAGGTTCTTCGTCTGTCCCAGGCCCTTTGGTTTCAAAATAACCTGCCAGACCTCTTTGAAGGCAGGTCCCGGCGAAGCCTCGCTGTAATTATCCTCTCCTATTCCGTTGCCCGTGGCGGAGTCGTGGACTTTGCCTCTGTTGTGCAGGTCTACCAATGCTTGGTACCAGGTATCCTGCTCGATCTCGCTGTCGGCAGCGATAGCAAAGTATTCGTCCTTAGTGTACAGGGCAACTAGAAATTTATTTTTGGAATCCGCTCGCTTGTTGATGTTAAAACAACTCTCCAGCGGTATGGAACGTTTAGGAGCTCCGGACTTGTGTCTCCATTTCTTCTCATTCTCGTAGTACTCTAGTCGGGAAGGTCCCGCCGCACTCCCGACTCGCAGGACAAAAAATCTCTTGTGCATGCTTTTAGGCTTCCTTAAATATCCCACCTTTCTTACGTCCGAAAAACAACCCTGCTCTGAGGTTGGACTAGCCATTTTGGGAAATTATAGTTTGCCGATATCAAAAAAGTTGAGCTAATTTAATATTGCACTTAATCCGAATTCAGAGCCGAGAACCGCAGGGGTTCAATTTACTTTCCCCATTGATGAAATTGCAAGCGATTTTACCCAGCTTGGACTTCTAAGCTAATTTTGCCAAGGCAAACGCTTAAATTAGCTAGCTAGCTGGCTAGCTAACAGCGTCGCACCAAAAGCAATGCTAGCTACCGGACTTATTCAGTACTCTTGGTACACTGTGAAAGTTGGTCAAATCCTTTAGCAGCATGTTACATTTTCTAAAGGTACAACATTTACTAAACGGAAGGCGAAGTATCCACCAACTAAGCCCAAATTCTTAAATAAACAAAAACTATAAAATGTTATTTGGTTGAGGAAAAAAGAACTCACTTCAGTCCGGAGTTCCAAATGCACTATCAAAACAAGCACAGTCAGCGTACGACCCCATTTAGCCTAGCGAGCAGCTTGCCTCAGCGCCGTTGAATGTTACTGCGAATGCAAAAGTATAATCTACAAAAAACACAAATAGTAAATTCTGTGCATCCAATGTTTCATCTTCGCACTGAAGCCCAGAAAGTTCACTACTATCTGTATCCAATGCAGCTCGGGCGATTTTACCCAACATCCAAACAGTTTGTAAATCCAGCAGAAAACCAAAACAAGGCACCGTGTCTGTGTTTGTATGGGGGAGCTACAATCCCGGAGCCGAATCCAACTCGCTCTAAAGGGGGAGGAACACGTGACGCTTCGGTGCGTGGACAGTTCAAACCATAGACATAAGAAGACAACCTACCTTGTCACAACAAGACCGTCCACCCCGCCTCCTCGAGTTGCGGCCGCTTCAGTGATTTGCTGTGATTGGTCAAGCACGTTGTCGATCTTACTGAATATTCTAAGAGAAGTGAAAAAATTGTATTTGAACCTAGATTTGGATGGATGTAACTGTAGCAGTTGTAAAAGTGCATGAACATGAGAACCCTTCATGCGTTTGTTATTTATAAATGCACAGTTGTAAATCTCGCCAGTGTTACTCTTGGAGGTGTGACCAGGTTTACAACAGTTGATCCAAGGTGATTAAGGTTCTCAAAGATAATCGAATGAGCTAATCAGAGAAAAGCAGGTAGGACGACGACGGTCTCGAGGCATATGTTTCTTCTTTTACACTTTACACTCTGAAAACGGCTAAGGCTAAGTTTTTAGTCGTGGTTAGGTGAACTTTAACTTGTCTCTGGCCCATATGACAGGTTGGTGTATGTGACATTTATTTTTAGGACCTTAGGTCACCAGAAGCACCTCGCTAGGCCTATAGGCTTATGGCGTGTAGGTAGATCCTTACGCCTCTGAACAAGGGAAAATAAATAAGTATTTCACTCGATGGCAATATGCATTTTAAATTACAAAATAGTCTTCACAGAAGAATATCAGTTTATGTTGAATAAAATTTGCAGTTTGTCTATTACAGATAGCATCGGGCAATGAGGCCATTTGCGCCAGGCCATTGAGGAAGGAGCCCCCGGCGGCCCTGATGAAAAAAGAAAAAAAAAAAAAAAACATTGTCACTTGCGGCGAAAAGAGTAGGTAGTTTAAGAGTTGATCAACGCTGCCTCCTACCGTCTCGATTCGCTGAAAATAATGATGATGTTTCCATGAGCTGATTACTCCCGAAAGTGACTGTGTGTAGCCTAAAAATTGCCACAAGTCACATGTAGGGCCTACAACGCTAATTAAAGAAAAAAAATGCCGGGATCTGGTGAGGTCGAAACTGAGCGCGAAAGTCCCACCGTTTGGAAAGGAGGATGCTATGGAGAATTTAATTCATTGCAATTCTACTTAAACAGTAACAACTATAACATGCAAGAATATTGTTGAGTTGCTGAGCGGAGCTAAGGGGTAAAAGCCAGGGCCCGTTCACATTTGCAGCCCCCCCTTAAATTATAACTTCTCTCAAGGAACTGTGAGTAGACCTCAGTAGGAGTATAGAGATGTGCAGCTGTAATGTCCCCTGACAGCTGAGAGGGAAATGTGGAGGGAGGAGAGAATCTTCTGGCACAGATTCTGCATTGAAAGTGGAGTTCATGGAGTGCAGTCCTCACACATGCATCTGTGAATGCAAATGCTACTCGCAGACACATGCACACACACACACACACACACACACACACACATACACATGCACACATTAAACCATTAATTTACAGGGCATTAATAGGGCATTTTTTGCTTTTACTTTTTAAATTCTAGTGCATGTATGTGTCTTTGTTGTCCATGCATACACGTAGACTGGATGACTTTATATATCTGTAACTAGCTCATATCGAGAGTCTGTGTCCTCTGTGATTCTCCCACACTCTTTGCACACAAACATATAAAAGAGCAGGTGAAAGAAGAGTGTTTTTTGAGGAATCTTTGAACCAAGAAACATAAAACACACACATAAACACACACACACAAATACACCAGCTGGGATGCCATCTTTCATCTGCTTACATCATCAGATACATCCATAACTCACACAGACACCTGTGCACATAATTCTGTCTTTCTTTCCGTCTCTTTCTATGCTCCCCTTTCCCCCGCTCACACACCCCTCATAACTGTCACACAGATACATATCCCTGTACTCATAACCCTGTCCCTGCTCTGCCTTAAATCATTCCTACACACACACACACACACACGTGCGTGCGTGCATGCACGTACACACACAGACAATTTTCTCAACAGACAGGAGACAACAGAATCATAATATCAGATCTCCAGTCCAATTTCCACATGCACAATCTTACTACCAGACTCACTGTAACAGATTTTCAGTCTGGACTTTTACAAGGTACCTTGGGATCTTCGTAAGAATTGGTTCATATCCAGCTTCCTACGTAGTCTGAAATGCTAGCACCACCTAGTGCTCCCACTCAATTTCATTTAGCTCTACCACTGCATCAGGGAGCAGGAGGTAAGCTTTTGTTCGCACCATCTCTCAACTGTGACGGACCAATCAGCGAATAGAGGTGAATGAATTGAAACGGTGCATTCCAGCACTTGACATATGTCACAACCAAACACAGCGATTGGTTGAGGTAGAAAGTATCTGCCCACCATGGAGCGATGCCAAAGGGCCCATGTCACTGCAGCCATTTTTCCATGAAGTCGCAGGGTAAGCACAGGTGGTATTAATGACAGCCAATAAGATTGATTCAGTGTAGCAGAATCAGATTCTTATTGGATGTCATTAAAGACACCTATGCTTAGGCTAATTCTTGATAGAATGGCCCCTGTGAAATAGGCCCATAGATAGGTTTCAGACGCTTTGCACGAAGTTAAATGATAAGAAAGGGCCTGATGCATCAGGCTAGGCCTATTCTGCATGCAGAATGAATATTGTGTGAAGTAATGACTGAATGCCCTTGGAATACACTGTTTTGGGAAAACTGCATAACTGACAGCAAGGTCTTGACAGGGCATACCCAGTGGAAACAGTTTTACAAAGTTTAGCTGAGACATGCTGATCATATGCCGGCAAATTACATGACTATTTACAAGACCAACTTAAGTTAAGTGGAGTGAGGTTAGGTCTAAACTTAACTGTCACACAGATACATATCCCTGTACTCATAACCCTGTCCCCGCTTAATCAAATTCAAGCTATTCAAGCTTATTCACATTCGTTGGCAAAACATTAAAGGTCTAACTAGTCCACATAGGTGAGTTCGTCTACCGACTCATTTGTAAGTCATAATGGACAACATGCAAACCTCGCATTGATTATCACCACGTAGCCTACTATTTATTTCAGAAGATAAACATGAATGTCACGTGGTAATGACGTCACGGTTAGTTTCGTGAGTTTGCAAGTTGCTGATGAAACCGTGTGAAATAATCTTTAAACTGACGTGTACAAAATGTCTTATAAACTAGGCTGATGGAAAGCTTTCTCTGGCTTGATAGTGTTTTACTTAAGGACAGAGTCGAAACTGCCAGAGAACGATTGTCAACCTCTTCATCCGCCAGCAAGCTAAAGGATACCCGGAAGCTCCCAGTAACTTGCGTTCGTCCTTCCCTTACAAGGTATTTTTGACTGAGTAAAGTTAGTTAGGTAATGTTTATTTATATTAGCCTATGTGTGCTACAACACTAAACTAAACTACACAAATTGACGACGAATTAACAGCCTATCATAGCAGCTGTAGACATCACAGGCAGACTTTATCAGAGACTTGTTAAGCGTTAGAGTTAGCATGTGTTTCTGTCTGTATTGTGCTAGCACCACATTGAACAGCACTTTCAGTAGTCTTGGGAAACTATAACAGTTTATGTCTGAAGAAGTAGTTATTTATAACCGAAAGGTCCTGAATGTGCTGTTTGTCCTGAACGTACACAGCTAGACAAGTAAACTACCCCTGTTGGCTAGTAGCCTAGATGGAGGGAGGGGTGGACAGATAAATGAACCTAATGCATCTGAGAGGTTAACTCAAACATCTTACGCACTTATATTTAAATTAAGGCAGGCATTGTCGGGCATTTAACAGGACGTTTGTCGCATGTACGCTCTCCAAATAACCTACGTGTTCAACTTCGTCTACCACAACAGTGGTTCGCAAACTTTTGGTGAGGGTGGGGCTGGGGCATTTTTAAGGCTCCCCTTGTCCCCTTGTCCTGCTGCCCCAGGACACACACACACACACACACACACACACATACACATACACACAATGGATCGACATTTCCTCCTTCTCCGCTCCATCTCATCTGATTTTTTTTTCATGATGAAAAGCATTACTGTAGATGGGCCTAAAAAGACCTATGTTTGCCCTATGTTTGTCTCATGGTGCTTACTGTACTCTCCTTTAGTGGGAATTGTGCTGCCTAGTCCCTCTGCTAAATACCTAAGCCTACCCCTCGCATTTGAAAACCAAAGGCCTATAGGCTGCCTTAAAGCAATGCATTCTGGACTTGAAACAGTGTATCATCGACTTTTATCCATTGCAAAATTCTGCTGAGTCAAGTCCCTTCAAATTAGTCAGTCAGGCGTAGGCTATGGCTCCACATTGGGGGGACCATACCAGTATTGTCCCAGTATGATAGCAAATGGCCAATGGGGTCGGCTGACGTTTTACTTGGCAGTGCTCTGGCTGTCTGCTAATTTTTTTACCATATGGTATTTTTGTGTGTTGCTGTCTGGGAAATACCATATATGGCAAAATTGCGGTGGTTCATCAGAGAACCAACGAGCAAAAGCACCAGTGGTGATCTTCCAGCAGACAACCAGCCTCTTGCTATCTGGGGTGTTGAAATGCTCAACTCAGGGGCATTCACCTTCTTGGCAAACACCAACAAGCTCTTCAGGCTAACTGATGTTTATAAATAGCCAACTAGGTACATTGTCATGGTATGATGGACGGTATTCCCAGAGATGGGAGTTAATACCACAAAGTATGGAGTGGTCAACTTGTCCTCTGACCTAACGTCCATTGAAAAACTTCTGGGATTACATTAAGTTGCAATTTAAGGCAGCAAACTTCACAGGAACTTTGGAATGATGATTTCTCTATTAGTGTCAGAAGTTGGGCTGAGTCTCTGTGCAGATTATTGAATGTTATCAAAAACAATAACAGCAGATATATGTTAGTTCAGTTATTTATT
>JAVQKI010074715.1:0-12766 GCA_036025975.1 Nematalosa erebi
AAGAGATATCCAGGAGCACATTACCCCTGTAAATAATACATTTAGCCTACCTCTAAAAGAACTAAAAGTCAGCTAAGGGAGTTAAAAAGTTAAAGATTCTAATGTAGCCTATTGTTTGTCTATGAAGGATGCATGTTTAAAACTTTGGCTAGCCAAAATAGGCTGAATCGCTTCAAAAGTCAAGTCCCCCAAAAATCTGCTTCTTGAAAGCACAATTCACAAAAAAAATTCTCTGAACCCAGTTACTCCATGCAACATGGGTGTCATATTGATTATGTAAATACGTACATTTTGTGAGTGTATAGCCATATTTACACTGTATAATATTAGGAAAATCAGATCTAACCTCACACATATGCTACACATAATTGAAAGGAATAATCATTATTGATTGATTAAATCGATTAATTAGCCTACACAACCTGATCCAGGATGCAGAAGCACATCTAGTCTTTGATCAGCCTAACACATGCAATTCCTCTTTCATGAACTTTGGCTTAATAAATGAAATGATGTCATGCATCCCTCTGATAGTTTGGGGATGTTTAAAAACCTCTAATACCCATTTATTCACTTAGATGGCTTACAGGCTGATTTTTATGTATATTTGAATGATTATTACTTTCATTATTATACATTACACATTTCATTGCATGATTATAGCCATTATCGTGACTCGCATTCATCCTTCAAGCTTGGGTTGTCTACAAGATGCCTGGGAGCTTAAGGGTTCTCCACTCTCCTATGACTGCACTTCTGGATGGAGGTCTCTGTTGTTCTTCCTGGAATCTGCTAGAGCCACTTGCTAAATTTGGAAGTCACACACCCCCATGTCCCTATCGCTGGAACCACTGTTGCCTTCACTTTCCATCTCTAGCTCTTCTCTCAGTCCTTGCTATTTCTCAGGTTTTTCATGTTCCCTTTCTCTGATCACCCCCCCAAACACCGCCAGGGATTAAAGCAAAAAAAAAATCCTGAGCCTGAACTTTTTTAGACTTGTGCATGCGACTCTATTTGCAGTGTTGGGTAAGTTACTTCTAAAATGTATCCCACTACAGCAGAGGACTGACACTACTAACAAGGACTGTGTATTGTTCGTTTTCTTGGTTTCCCTGAAAACAAGCAAATTTCCAAACTTTTGAGCACTACGCCTCATATGGCCTAGCCTATATAGCCTAACATATAGGCTATGAAAGTCACTGTGTCAGCCAAATAAAATAATAAAAATAAAGCAAAGCTTAGACTTCACTGGAAGTAGCCTATGTGTTGTGTAGGCCAAGCTAAAACTAAGCAGACTTCTTTGGATGACTTGATGACCCATGAAGCCATAAACTACGTGTATTTGAAAGCTGAATGAGAGTGGCATGGATCTCAGAATCTTGTGAGCATGACATTTCCAAGATTAAACACTGCATCTTTAGAGTAAAATGGGTAAATGGTTCTAACAATTATAATTTTTAGATTTGGTCACCAGATGTCGCTGTAACCACTACATTTCACAGGTTAGTCGTTTGTGTGTGGTTGAGATTGACAAGGGAACGGACGGCTTTAGGGCATTTCTTAGTCCAGTTTGCTTTGACTGAATCTGCGGTCGGCAGCCCTTCGCCTTCACTGTTTGGGAGTAGTTTGGCTGTTAAAACTGCTGATCGACGAGCGCCGAACGTCGATTGAAGACACGCAAATTCCGTGTTTGATGCGACCTAAAAGACTAGCGAACTACAGTGATGTTTCTCTGAGCGATTACCGGGTAGCGTATGCATTAGACATGAGGAAAGCTCAGTAACGTTAATCAACAGGATTGGAAGTTAAAGAAAATCAGAAAGGAGCGACGAGGGCACTATTCAACCGGTCAGCTGTGTTGAATTGCGATTATCTTCTCTTGGCACTTCATAGTAGGTTAAGAAGCGGTTTAAATCACCAGCCAGTATGAGGAAGTCGAGGCATTATGGATCTTGATAATTGCGGCTGCCTCTGACAACAATAGGCAGCTAGCTAACAGCAAGAGCAACCAGCTAGCTATCTTTGAACAAGGCTACGTCATCGCCGTCAAAGAATTGGTGAATAGCTATACCTTAATTGCAGGGAAACGTTGGTGGTGTTGTAGTATTAGGTTGCCAAGCAAGACGGCAATGTTAGAGGTGTTTAGTCGACCGGTAAACTGGGAATGATGATGTTTACATTAAATCATCAGGTACTCATGGATCAGCTGGTTCCCTAAATCTTGCCTGTACTGGAGACGGTGTGATAGGCTAGTTAAACCCCTAGTCATCAACTTTATTTTAGAGCCTGCTAAAATAGCTAACAATGTGAATTAGCTAGCTAAAAGCTTGATTTACTGCACGGGTTTAACTACTAAAAGCAAGGACCAGGCATGCTCTTTTAATGTATCTGCTCTAGATGGTTATGCCATAATTTTAATTAACAAATACACTGTCTTTCAGTGCAAGAAACATTGTTACAGTTGTGTCTAGATTTCATTTTGTCATCCACTCACTCCGGTGACGTCCTGGCACGCGTCTGAATAGCCACAACGCAAGCCTAAACACCTCCTCAGCGCTTGCAAACTGGTTTATTTTCCGGAAGTCTGTATCATTTTACCAACATTATGGCAGCCGTCGTGAACTATTCTCCTCCATGGTGGGTGAATTTGCTGCATAGAATCCCCCACTTCAATCTACAGTTTGAACAAACAAGCAACGATTTTCGCCCTGAGGACTCTTCATACCAAGAGGTAAGTTTAAAATCACTCGAGTCTGTTTATCCATTTAGGTTCTACTCAAATTACTGGTAATTGTTTTAAATACACCTGTAAATGTCATTATTGTTGAATGGTGATGTACTGTGCAATATTCAAAACCAGTTGATGTTGGTTTTGTGTCGCATTGTGGCTGCAAGTTGTTTCGTCACTGTGTTGAGCAGTTCACGTACCTACCTGAGTTAGATGCTTTGGAACCTCAATATGAAACATTCTGTCAGTAAGACCATTGTGTAGCCTACTTGTACTAGCATACTGTCATTTAGTTTCCTAGAGTCGGATGCATATGTAACATGAAGTCCACTTAAAAACTCAAAATCACACAGGTTTGAAGGGCACTGAGTTCTCACAGGGAGATTGGCTGTAACGTTATGTCGGGAGACAGGATTTTTATTTTTTATTTTTTTTTTTGTCAGCTTGTGACAAAATTGAGTTAATTGTGTCTACGTTGATGAAAACTGCTCACCTGATAGAGGTGCATCTTTGTCCCAAGACTGTGGATTTAATTAGCCCACTATTAGTTTTCTACTGAATTCATTGGGCTAATAATTAAAAAGAGAGTCTTTCATGGTCACAATCATGGTGTGTAAACTTGCCCCTGTAGTTTGTATGACAGAGGCACCTCTCTGGTTCTAATTGGTTCCGTCCTAACTGGGACTGCAACTAGGCTAATCAAAGTTTAATCATGATTAACCTACAATTATTATTCCCAACAATCTTAAAAAAAATAGCATAATCTGGAACAAACAATTATTTTGCCACATTCCGTTTTTTTAAGAGGCCTAGACTATAAGGCCTTCATTCTGGGTTGTTGGCTGAATGACACACTCACCATATGAAGAGAAACTCAGGGGGAGATGGGCAGTGTCAAAGTAAATTCAGTTAAAATGTTTTTAGAGTAACATAATAGTGACATGTAAATGTTAATGAATGATCATGATTTCAATTTTGACCAAAATTATTATGATAATCATTTTATTCCTTATTAATCACCCTGAGTGTTAACTTTTTTTGTCTGTGGAGAGTGAAGGGATGTGGTGCCTTGATGCTTGTTTTTGTGGTAAAGGCAAGCAAGGGTGTTGGTGCACAAGACTGAATGTGTGCATATGTGAGAAACACTTCATGTTGTTCAGCTGTGTCAGTTATGTGTGGTAAGAAATGCTGCTCTCTTTTAGGCTAAATAACATTGTAACATCACTGACATTCTCGCCTTGCCCTGTCCTTGCGGAGGCTATGTGAGAAATGCCCAGAGCCAAACACAGCTGCTGGTCCTGCTTGTGTTTTCATTAGGCCCAGTTGCAGTCCACCACAGGTTCAAAGCAGCAGTAGTGGGAGTGGTCCACATGGTCAGGTGACAACTATAAAGCCTTAGAAAATGTTGTCTCTCTACCTACTAATGGGCTCTTTATTCAAGTGTTCTGGAGAGCCACATGATGGACCTACAACAAGCAAGAAATTTGTTCAAATTAATTGAGACTGTGTCCGCTTCTTTCATTTGTGTTTGTGATACCAGTTTGTCAATATTTTTTACTCACATTGTTATGTTGATTTGATTATGTAGGCTAAACTTGGTTCATAACTGTGTAATTGAGAAGTTGTAAATTATGAGGCATAGACCGACAAATAAATCTGCCTGATGTATTCAGCTTCAAGATTAATCTTTACAGAGCTTTTTACCATCAGTCATTTTTATGTCATATGATGATGTAGCTTGACATGACTCTTCTGAATTGGTCAAACTGTTGTTTTACAAGAAATTAACATGCTAGAAGCAGCTTATGCCACGCTCTCTTATACCATCACTACCATGGAGAGATGACACAGCCAGAAAAAATAAGAGGGTTAGGCTCTACTCGCTGGCACTTGGTGGCCCATTTGGGAGAGTGGAATAGCAGCCTGCCAACGCTTTGCTCTCTTGGCTGTCAATCCTTGGATAACCCCTCAGTTGTAAGGCATCATGTACTCACAATGAGACTGTAAAATGCATTTTTAAAACTGTTCTTTAGAGACCATGGTCACTTAACACATAGTGGTTGTAATTTAGGCAGGGCAGTTAAAAAATAATCGTGACCGTTAATCGAATGAATGATAAATCAAATATTAAATGTTAATTCAAACTTAACTTGAGGCCTTATCACCCAGCTTAATCATGATAAAAAACGTCATTGGACAAGGTGGGAAAATGTATCATAACCAAATATTTTTTGCCATATAGCCTAGCCATCGAACAATATATCGTAGGCCTAGGCCAAGTATTTGAAGATGTTTCATATCAATGGAGATATGTATAAATACAGTTGTTACATTTGGCAGGTTAAGTTTGCCTAGAATTTGCCCGCTATTCTGTTGACTCTGGTTCTTACTGGCCTCTGTGAACTTTTGGTATTTTACGCCTTTTGTGTATATGCCCAACTAGTGTGAGGGGCTAAACTTGAGCCTCTTAGGGCTGATGACCTCCTGCTCTAGATTGACCTCAGATCCACTCTGGTTTAGCTACTCTACAAAATGAGTTTAAGTGCATTCCTATGGTGACCAATCATGAGCAGAGAGCAGAGCTTCATGCTGTCCTAGACCTGTCGTGGCCTATTGCTCTTGTCATAGTTGGTTTTAATGAGAATTGATTTGATGGCCATAGGACAATAGGCAGCAGGTCTCTGATGCTCTACGTATTATTGCACTAACTGATGTGAATCTCTGTGGCCTGCTCTGTGACAACCTAAGTGAACTGTTTTTATCTGAGTAAAGTGTGCCAGTGAGTAATTAGATGCTGTAAGGCAAAGATTAGAGCTGGAGAGCCAAGGCCTTTGCTTTTGTAATTATGTCCCAGATGACCCAGTACCTTCCCCCTGGTCTTCCATGTCTCCACTCCTTTTACCCTCACTTCTCCAAGTCTCTCACATAGACGTACCTTGCTTCTTCCGCTGCTTTATGATTTGATCTTGTGTTGATTATCGTCTTGGAATCAATCTTTTTTGAGTCTCTCTCCATTTCTCTTGCTTTTATCACTTGTATGTCTCACATTTCCTTACCTAGTGGTAGCCTGAAGATGACAAGTGGTACAGCATTGAGCCGCAGTGTCCACTTGCATACTTTTGTCATGTGATGATTGTGGTGGATAGGTCTAAGTCTCCTGTTCTTTGCAGTGTGGCACTTTCTCGCCGATGGCAAAAAATGGAGAATGTCAGGTCAGCGCATTAAGGGTTAATCAGCCTCAGCAACACTATCCGCTCTCGCCTTGATGCGCTTAATCACTGAACTTTGCCCCAATTTTCTTTTTTTTTTTTTTTGTCAACCCTCCTCGTCTGCTTGTTTGAATAATCACTTAGGTTTTCTTTTGATGTAAGCATTTTTTTCCCACGACTCCAACACTACCTCCCTTTTCTCCAGGCCAGGTCAACTAAGTGGTCGAGCAACATGATGACATTGTCAACTAGCTGAGAACATACAGAGAATTTTCTTTTCTTTTCTTTTTTTTCTTGAGGCTGAGACATGCACCTCCCCCTTCCCTGACAACCTCCTCGCCAAGGCCAAAGCTGTGAGAAGTTTGAGGGGACAATACAGCCTTCAGAAGGCTGTTGGACAAAAGCCAAGTGTCAAGGGTGTTTGGGGGGGTTGCTTGTCAAAAGTCACTCCAAAAGACTGCGGATTTGGGGGTCGTCATGGCAATAGTGGATGAGATGAGCAGTTCTCATTTGGGTAGGAGCAGACAGGACTGAATGAAAAGTGCACTCTGGGACAGGGTGTAGAAGGGCTGTACCTCAACAGGTCACAGGGTCTGGCCAGACAACACTGGCAAAATGCCTGTGGCTTAGGCTGGCTGGTCCAAAAAAATCCCTGTCATAATATATCTGACTGAGGGAGTTCTTGTTTGCCTTGCAGGTCCTCTGTCCTCTCAGCCAAGTAATAAATGGTTCCAATATACTAGCTTAGATGACAGTAATATTTATTTGCTTATCTTAAGTTTGAGAGGATGGGAAAAAATCTCAAAGTATGATCGAAACTCAAAAGTGGAAAAAAAGGTAAATAGAAGTCTTATTTTTCAACTAAATCAGCTGTTGTTTACTTGATCTGTTACCATCAGGCTCACTCAGTGGAATTCCATGCGTGTGTTCTCCCATGTCACTGGGGAGACGGTCTCGGCCTTTAAAGATACACATGAGGTTCAGGAACCTGTTGACTGTAATGGGATTGAAAAGCCCAGTCTTGCGTTCACTGATGTTCTCAGGTCTGAAAGGTTTGGCCATTAGAGCATTTTAAGCTGACATGACTGAGGCTCTCGCAGCAGATCATTGCTGAATCTGAACCTGTTTGCTGAATGATGAAGCAATCCAGTGGGCTCTATGAGTTGGTTCAGCATAGTGTATGCTAAGGCCTACAATCTGCTGGCCAGATATGTTTCGTCACAATATTCAGTTCAGGTCAATTATTGTTCAGTTTTACATTACGGGAAAACATCAATGTCCTTCATGTTGCTGATTTTGGCACTCCTTATCCCACTGTTCTGTAATTTTCCCATTCACCCAGAATAGTGCAAGTCTACTTGTTATGCTTACTGCAAGGGTTAACATGCACCAGCAACACAACGCAAGAGGCTTTCCCACACCCACGCCTTCTCCCATGGCTTTTTGTGTGTGTGTGTTTGTGTGTGTGGTTTTGAGAACAGTCTGGCTGGTTTGCAGATTAGATGATCTGGGGGTTGGGTTGGAGGGGGTGGAGTTCGGAGCACAACCTCCTATTTCCCAGTTGCAACCAAAAGGGAGGGGAAGGAAGAAAACACCTCACCTGGTCTCTTCAATTATTCCATCACTCTTTCCACTGTGCTGTGTGTGCTTTGAAGCCCTGGAGGGGCTTCAAACCCTGCTAAGCGGTTTTGTCAGCCCTGTTTTTGCCGCCGCTTTGACATCAACTGACAAAAGTTTGTTGTCAGCTAGCCAGATAGGAAGCACCAACTGTTTCTCTCAGTGGTATGTCTTGCCTGTTGCCTTGTCTGGCTGATTGGTGCTATTTGCCAGTTTGAGCAAGAGGAATGTTTTGGTCAAACATGTAGCCTACCCTGTGGTATAAATTCCTTTGAAGAGAGTAGTCAGCAGTACTGTTGCTTGTTAGAAATGTTGCCTGTGAAGAGTATAATCACTAACTCTGTTCACAGATCATGAGGGTGAGCAAAAAAACAGCATGGTGTGACCATACTTATTTGTCCCTTAGTGTTTATGTGGTGTTAATGGATGGGTGTGTGCCTGGGTGTGTGGTCTGTTTAGAAAAAACTGGTTACAGGTAGGAAATCCCATTGAAATACATTGAAGTGGTCTTAATGGGGCAAAGTGGGCTTAATTGGCGCCTTATGGCATGTTTTTGTAACGATTCTACTTGCCACGGTACAACTTAACCGTGATTTTATGCTTTTCTACTGAACCTGGAACCGTAACGATTTTTCGTACCCATTTTAGAGGTGGGTCTAGCCGTGCTGAGCCGGCACTAAATCATGACGTGAACAGTGCTCTCCACTGATTGGTGCAAACTTTAACAAATACATGTTTTGTATCTTAAAAAAATACATGTTCAGTCTTTAACTTATGTAGAAGTTACACAGGTGCCTCATGTAAGTAATTATAAGTGAGCTGGCAAACAACGCTATCTGGTAGGCCACAGTTTTTAAGCATGGTGTCAACGATGAATGAGTACATCTCACTTAAACCTATTGCAGTTATTGTGTTGTGTTGTTTACTCACGTGCATGTGGTGTCACGGTAGTGTCAACCCTGCCAACTCCACCCACTTCAACTAGTCACGACTAGTCCCTGCTTGCAATGGAAACACAACTGTGCTTTTACGGCAGGTGGTTATTGTCATGTAGTGCTGAACCGTACTGAGTAGAGTGATACTGGAGGGTGATACTGCAGGTTCCCAGCATCTGGTAATTTGCAGCCCCTGGAGTGCCCCTATCTTCAGCAATGTCTTGAGCATCTGCTGTCCCAACCTCACTTGCCCTGGTGGGGAAGCGTCTGAAGGCCTCGTCACTTCTTCGCCTTAACTAGGCGGGTAGTGGTTGATGTTAAAGGGGGCGGACTCATTCACCCTAGCTAGTGCTGGCTGGACAAGACAAAGGTCATCCTCTTCCCAAGGGTCTCTATCAACATTTATTATACACACCTGACAAGTTTCATTTTTTGTCAGTGTATCACTCAACAAGGCTTGTGGATTGACTGACAGATTAGCTCTGTGCACCAGCACACAAGTCATCTTTCCAAATATGGAAAAATAGCTTAAAATGACAAATCATTGAACTCTCATTTGTCATAAAATAAATGGAATTCTGAAGGAATTGGCTAAAAACAGTAAAATAAGGTGTCCCTAAACACAAAAGTTTTAAGGTAACTTTTTGTGAGTTACCTTGACACTCTATGCAGAGATGTGACGCAAGCTTAAAATTGGCTTATGTGATTAATTTGAAAGTAAAAACACATGGACTTAACAAACTGCTGGTTAATTAAGATAATGAGTGGAAAAAAATATTTTTTTCTTGTGTAAAATATGACTTCCAAGTTAAAAGTGGTCTTAAATGGCACATAGGCTTAATGGGTACACTTACCTTGTAGGCTATGTTTCACCAATCTCTTGTTGCCGCTGAAGCTGCAGTGTGAACCACATTCTGTAGGGTAAAAGCGGGAAGTCCGTACAATCTCCAGTGTAGCATGTCGAAAAACAGATGAATCATCATGATTAGTTGGAGGGTTAGGATGGAGGGGTGTTGGGGGAGAGACTCATTTTAGTGTCACGGCCAAGGCCCTGGCTCTCGCAACGCAGTGGAGATTTATAGCCCCCCTAAATGGAGGTCTCACCGTTAGTCAGCCCAGGAGTCTTTGAGCTAGACCTGTTTAAGAGCTGACCTGAGGACAAGGTGAGGCCTTAATGAGGCATGGCAGCAGCTAGAGTTTCATCAGGCAGTCCAATAAAAATCGACTTGAGGAAAACAACTTTTTTTTTTTCCCAGTGTTGCTGTGAAAATCGATCATCATGCATTTTTTGCTGCCTAAGGCGACAGACTAGATGTATGCATGCAGTTTCTTGAAAAGATCTTTTTCTTTACTTTGTTTCCTGTCTGATCTTGATTTGTCAAGTTGCACATTCCATATATAGCTAGTAGTATAAAGATGCCTTGTTCAAGGATTTGCCACTAGACAGGGGGTCTTTGGTGTAAGGCATGTAGAGGAAATGGTAAACTTCCTCTATTCCACTCCAGCTCAAAGAAGAGTACTCTATGAGCTCTTGTGTCTCCCTGTCAAAAAACAAAGGCCTGTTCAATATCCTAACCAGAGCGTTTACTTCCCTCAAAAAGTTTTTAGCCAGCAAGATTTTTTTATGTATGCCCCCCTACTGGGTTTGGAGATTTGGGGAGAGATTTCAGATGAAAAACGCTCTCTGATGTAGCCTTGCACTGGCATTTTCTTAATCAGAAGGCAGGTTTTCGTGTTTTTCTTGTTCTTACTTAAAGTAAAGCTGCATTTGGGAGATAAATGACTGTGGCTAACTCTATTGACTCCTGCACTGTGTGTTTCCAAAGCCTCGTCCAGCCTTGGCTGCAGGTCACATCTTTGTTTTGGGTAAGGGCTTTGAGTTGCAGTCTCATCATCCCCACTGTTTGCTTGACTTTCACAGTGGAGAGATTAAGACCGGCTGTTCAGAGGCACGCGCCCCCCTC
This sequence comes from Nematalosa erebi, assembly GCA_036025975.1. Lineage (NCBI taxonomy): Eukaryota > Metazoa > Chordata > Actinopteri > Clupeiformes > Clupeidae > Nematalosa > Nematalosa erebi. The sequence continues at coordinate 10,454 of JAVQKI010074715.1, forward strand.
TTTTGGAGATGGGGAGCGGGATGCTTGTGGAAGACCAGACCAAAAACATTTCAGCGCTTCATCATCAAAACAGCTTGCCCAGACAGCGTTAGAAATTCTCTCTGCTGACTCAGATGTCTGGATTGAATTAGGCTAACTATGCTACCGCTAACCACGGTCTTGCAGTGCACAGCAGCAAACATGTAGGGCCTCTAACGGCAGCTCTCCAGCAGAAACAAAACAAACCCTGCTAACCCTAGCTCTAACTAACTGTGTCTACTGTGAATGTGAATATGAATGTATGCCCAGCTTTAGTCAGTGGCCATAATTAAGGTCATGTTTTCTCTTGGCTTGCCGCTCTCTTCAGTCGGACTCCTCTGCGGCAACGCTGGCATCTATTCTCTCATGTTCAGGGGCAGGAGATGGTCCTTGGTCCGTCAGGATAATTTGGATGAGATGATATCACTGAAGAGTGTAGGGGTGTGGTGTAGACCCTTGTCCTGTTTATAACCATCCTCTTGACAGAAAATTCGTGGCAGTCAATAAGAGAGACTGGGATCCAAATCTGGGTAATTAGCCTACAGTAAAAGCTGCTGACCGATTTCTCACAGGCATGAATAAAAAAAGACATGAAGAAGGGATAGGAGGGGGGGAAGCATTACGGCACTGTGACCTACATATGAAATGAACTCTACACACAAAGCACAAGTGAAAGCACTCAGTATACCATGGTGGGTGGGCCAAAGACATTTCTCACATACATGCACAACCACATTCTTTCTAATTCTCTCTCTCTTGTTTTCCCTTTCCCCTTTTTATTTCTATTTTTTTAATCTTGCTCCCCCATCCCTGTCTTCTCTTTCTCTGTCTCTCATTCTCCTGCCCCCCTTCTCTCTCACTTTCTCTCTTTCATTGCAATCCATCACTCCATCTAACTCACAGTCACTTAGTAGCCCCTAGGCCCTTGAAGGTCACCAGATGGGTGCCTTTTAACATCAGATCCTGTGCGGTAATTGGGTACCCACACCATATGACATCTGACGGCCTGCCTGACGGGTGAGCAAGAGCGTGCGTGTGTACAACCCATGCAACGGAGACACTGCAGAGTGCACATCCTGACTATCTCCCAGAACAGATGCTTGAAATTTTGCTCTTCGGCAGGTCCTTTGGCTTAACCCAGTTTTTGATTTGCTCTATAAACTTTGCTTTTTTTATGAATATGTTTTAATGAATAGATGCAAACTGCTGAATGATATAGAGGTATATAGTGAATGGTTTAGCGGCCTTTTGGCAGTGCTAATTCACAAGTTAATATTCCATCACGCTTAGTGTGCTAGTGGTGTTTTCCAATTAGCACTTAATGGAGAGCGCTGATACTGCATAATATCCAGGCCTTGCAAATGGACCTGGATTGGCAAGAGCCCATGCTCTTTGAGAATGAAGGCATTTAAAGCTGGTATTAATAGTTTCATAAACGGATATTGGCTGTATTCCCGGATATTGGCATGGAACCAAACAGTCGAAGCATTTTTCTTTCCCTTGTTTACCATTTCATTTACCTGTAGTAACCAAGCACCAAGCCCTAAGAATGATCTGTGAGATCTCATCCTCTTGACATTTTATCGATGTTGATTGGGTTGTTGTATTCGTCTTTTGCTGCAAGTAACCATCTATTCAGTGTTTGTGGCATTTTCATTGTTTTAGCCAGAATGTCTACGCTTGCATCATCTTGCCCTCATATGGCATATGTCGTGGCCAAGATGACGACTGAAGGCTAATGAAAAAGACAAACTGATGACTTTCACAATCTGCTTTTAATCTGCCTCTCTGGAATGCCATTCCAGTCAATGAGAAATAGACAAAATTAAAACCAGAAGGCAAATGCTTGATTTGTGGATTATTGGCTCGTCTGCCATTTTCCCTTGATCTGCTATGCCATTACGTTGAGTGGTCAACCCTTTGTTCATTCCTCACTGCCAGTTAGCATAGTAGAATATTAAACCCAAAGTCTAAATATAGGCCTAGCCGTTGTTGAGCTACGCCTGCAGGAACTAGGCTGAATGTTTTAGGAGCCATTTCCTCCTTGCCCCTAATAACCCACATAGAAATGTTATCATGTGCAAATGCAAAACAGCTGCCTTTGCTCAGCAGTGATAAAGGGTGTCGCTCCATGGAAGCTGTTAAATCAGCAGAATCAGGAAAAGGAGGGGAGCAGAAGTAAAACACACTGGGTGTGTCCGAAACGGTAAAAATGCTGCCTTCGAAGGAAGCATTTGGGGGCAGCAAGGCAGCAAGGCGTGTCCGAAACGGAAAAATGCACAAAATGCTGCCTTC
>JAVQKI010074735.1:0-11146 GCA_036025975.1 Nematalosa erebi
ACACACACACACACACACACACACACACACCCCTTCTGAGCCCAGTCAGGACCTTATCACCGGGTGATTTTTGCTCCATAGTCCCAGTGGCATTTCCTGCATGGCAGTTTGTCCTGCGGTCTGCAATTAGCTCCTCAGGTGGCCTCGCCGCTCCTCTTGTACAGCGAGTCAGCCTCTTTACTTCCTCCTCTTCACAGAGAGAGGAATTGCTGCTGAACAGGAGTTTGGCCTGTTTCTTATTAGAGACAATTTGTCACGTTGTTGTCGACGAAATGTATGCCTTTTCATCATGTGCAGCTGCAGTTCTGTCACGGAAGGTTGGTGGATTCTATCTGTGGTTGAGCTGCAGGACATGTTGCACACCATGGATGCAAATGTAGGCCCTCACATAAAACTTCTTTCTTTCTTTCTTTCTCTCCCTTTTTCCCATGTTGCGTCGTCATAGTGTCGGTGTGGTTGCTTCGTCTCCCTGACCTCAGCTCCTCTCTGTTTTGAGGACAGTTTCTGGTGATTATGAACCGGACTGTTCCTTTTCCAATGCAATCATGGAAGTGCACTCGCCCCCCCACCACACCACCTCCGCCCTGTCCTGCACTCATTATTATTAGCAGAGTAGAGCTGACTCCAGCAAGCGTTTCTTTTCGCTGCATCGCTGGCAGCTTGGCAGCACACTTGCGTGAGGAGACTGCCAAGACACTGGCGTGCGTATGTGTGTGTGTGTTTGTGAGAGAGAGGGTGTGAGTTTTAGTCTCTCTCTCTCTCTCTCTCTCTGTGTGTGTGTGTGTGTGTGTGTGTGTGTGTGTGTGTGTGTGTGTTTCCATAAGTGCGAAGGAGGCAGTTGGCAGAGAAGGCTGTCCCAGAGAGAGCCGAGCCACTCTTGTCATGGAGGACAACGTGTCTCTTCGTCTTTCTGCCCCTCCCTCCCTCCCTCCATCTCTCCCTCTTCTTTTTCTTTTTTTTTTTCCTCTTTTGTCGTTGGTGATGTATGACTCTGCGGCACTTCACCAGACTCCTAACCCCAGGAGCTCCTCATGGCTCCTCATTTGTCGCAACGGAGCATGACATCGACCATGGCGATGACACCTCCGTCATCATTTCCTCTCCCCAACCCCCCCATGAGGCGCATGGCCTTGACTCTTCTCTTTTACAAGGTGCCCATATAGGAGAAAGAGAGAGAGAGAGACAGACAGACAGACAGACTGACGGACAGACAGCAGTGGTGCTCCTGCCCCCGTCACCGCAGTTTCTCAGGGAGCGCGTGTCAGCACAAACCAAAAGGCATAATTATGGCCAGGACCATGGCGTTCGCAGCCAAAACACCAATCACAGGAAATGATGCATGGAGGAAAGAAGTGTGTGTGTGTGTGTGTGTGTGTGTGTGTGTGTATAGAAGACCTGTACTTGAGTAGATCGGTGTGTGGATGTTGCCTGCCTCCATCCTTTATGTATTTGTGCGTCCTTGTTTTTTTAATTGATGCATGCATGAATGCATGCCTGTGTGTGTGCGTGTGTGTAAGTGTGTAAATGAAGGAATGTGAATGTAGGCCATAAACAGTGAAGGCATATGATCGGTCTTCTAGGTCACTGACTTTGCAATCCAGGGAGATTATGTTCCTGCTCTTAGCCACTGTGATGCTTAATGACACTTTAACCGTTTTCTCCATCTCTGTCTCTCTCTCTCTCTCTCTCTCCCTCTCTCTCTGGTCTTCAGAGCCTAGCCTCAGGAGTGGTGCAGGTGTTTACGGGGGAGAGGAATGGCTGCTGGTCAAAGAGGTGCTGTGGAGTGGCCTGTCTGGTCAAGGATAACCCTCTGAGGTCCTACTTCATCCGAGTCATTGACATTAAGGTGAGCCCAACCAGTTTGCTTGCAACAAAGGTCATGTTGTGTCAGTGACTCCATTACACTATTTCTTCATTCTACTGGTTTATATTCTGTTCCCTACATAGAATATCATATTTTATTCTCATTTCATCCAGGAGGGAAGGACCTTATTTGAGCAGGAACTGTACAACAACTTTAACATTATCACCTCCAAGACATACTTCCTGACGTTCGCCGGAGATGTAGGTGTTCCTTTTTTTTTTGGTCTCGTCTCGCACGTGTTTATTGTGTCCACATTGTATGTACAGTGATGTCATGTGGAAAACTGTGGCTCTTGGCCATGCAAAAGACCTCAGTAGACCATGAGGTATGTGCGGCCTAACCTGCGATAGGCCGCCCTGATAGGAATCGGCCTTACAACGAGGACGCTTCCTCAGCCTGCAGCATTCGTCACTTAACTGCTGTGTATCGAGTCACGAAATGGCTATTAATGTTGGATTGAGAAGGAAGTGAGTGGGTGTGTTGGTGGTGTTTGTTTTGTTTGTCTAATTGATTTACTTTATTGTCAAAGAAATGCAGTGTTGACTTAATGTGAGTTTTAAGTCCTGTTTTGTCTCTAGTAGTTAGACATAGCTCAAAAACATGTTTTTACAGTTGTGGTTTGTTATACTTGAGGTTCTGTAGTGTGAAGTAGAACATTGGCTTCTTGTTTCCTGTTTGTTATTTTTATAATTGGCAAAGGAATTGGGCTTGTTCATTTGTATGTGTGTGTGCGTGCGTGCGTGCTCTTTCAGACATGCCAGGTTGGCCTAAACTTTGCCAGTGAGGAAGAGGCCAGACGTTTCCGCCAGGCGACCACAGATCTGCTGTCGAGACGGCAGAGGAAAACCGGTGAGTGCTAGCTGTCAGCGCTAACTTTCCCCTTCTGCTCACATCTGTCCCCATCTGCTCCATCTCCATTCTCTTACTCCTTCATTCACTTTCTCACTCTCCTCTCTCCCCACGGTTAGCTTCCCCTTTAACCAGCTGGATGTTCCCTTACGTGTTGTTATTCCGCTCAGACGTGTGTGTAATCTTGCCCACACTTTTGCACCAGATTTCTCTCTTCTCTTTGGCTCTCTCTCGCGCCACAGATAGCTGGGATGATGACTCACTCTGTTTCACTCCGAGGCTCCTCTTGTTCTCTCCATGCTGTCCTTTTTAAGTCCACCACCATCTTGTCATCTTTCTCTTTCTTTCTATTCCCTCTCTCATTCTTTCTCTTCATCTCTCTGTCTCTTTGGGCCCTGTCTCATGAAGGCTCCTGTTCTTCCGGGCCCCTTGTCGGCCTCCCCACCGCTGTCGACCCGCTCACTCGTTGGCTTTGAAGTCTCTGGGACCCGCAAGGGTCGACACGTGGAGTCAGCATTTTTTTACTGGCCTTAGGCTCCTGGAGTTTCACGAGGGCCTAAGCACTTCCCCCCCCCTCTCTCTCTCTGTGTCTCTTTCCATCTCTCTTTCGCTCTTTTTTTTCCCCCCTCGCTCCACTAGCCTGTCTTTTAGTGCAGGGTAACTTAAGGCTGGCCTGTGATGGCCTCTGTAGTTGGCTTGAAAATAACTCCTTTTCCAGCTAGTCTACCATTTTTGCTTTGGTCTCTTTTCATCTTCTACGTGTTGACATTCAACTTCCCACTGGTTCACCTGTCGTTTGGGCTATGAAAACACCTTAGTAAAAGGACTAACTCAAAACGACCTACGCCTTTCAGATCTTTTAAAACTCCTTTTAAAAACTCACTACTTGCACTTGCCGTGACTCACTAACTCACCCGCTCTCTTTCGAGTTCACTAACGTGCTTCGTCTGATCGTCGCCAGTCACGGCATTGGTTTAATCATCTTAATTTTGTTTTTGCAGAGAAGAGACGTGACCCACCAAATGGTACGTTGTTAATCACTTGCCTCCTTTTCATTTAATTCAAAGTCATATTTTTGTGGAGTTTTTTTTTTTTTTTTTTTTAAAATTTGATCTTGAATAATATTTCAGGCAGGTTAAGAGAGCCAAAGCCACTCTCATTTCAAAGTGAATTAATACGAAAGCAAAATCTTGTTAACTTAATGTGTCGCAATGCATTTTCAGTCAGTTGAGTATCCGGTCGTTCCCTGTAATAAAAATCCTTTCCTTTTCATCAATTGATCAACCAAACATACCTTAGCTCATAAAAAGCAAATATTGCATAGCAACACCTGCTATTATATGCATCAACCATACGGATATGTGCACACACGTACGCACGCGCTCTCTCGCACACCCCACCCCTGCCCCAGATGTGTGTCACGTCTAATGTTTACCCCTACCAACTTGAATAAACAACACAGACACACACACACACACACACAGAAACTCATACGAGCGTGCAGTTACACACACACTTTTGGTCAGGAGCGTTAATCCTCTCAGGGTTCGTTGTCCTCCCACCATATGTGAACCATACTGTAGCAGCAATGCCAGCTCCAGTGCCCCAGGCTTGGCACTTCCCAGATATGGTGCAAATGTTCTAGAAGTGTGTGTGTGTGTGTGTGTGTGTGTGTGTGTGTGTGTGTGTGTGTGTGTGTGTGTGTGTGTGTGTGCACTAATGCAAATTCCTAATCGTGGCAGTCGAACAAGGAAAAAAAAAAACCCTTTCAACCCTTCACCCAAGTCTGTCACCATCTTGGATTGCTCTGAAACAAATTGTTATTTTTTTGATTACAGCAGACTAGTCGAGAAGCTTCCAGAACTTCTGCAAAACCTTAGTCCACAATTAGTGTGTAATACACAGTTTGATGCGCCGCTCCCCTATGAAGTCTCCCCCATCACCATAGCTGTTTTATTGTTGATGCAGTTCCTCTGCCACTTAGGCGTTTAGTGTATGTACACCGTGTCCTGATGGCACAACAAAAAAAATACTAATCTGGTTTAGTGAGAATTTTCACTCCCTCGGCTAATAGTTCTTGTAGCCCATCAGCGTTGACGCCTGTCTCGCGTTCTGTCTCCCCATGCGCAGCGCGGTGCCTGGAGGGGGTAGGGGGAGCGTCTGCCCTAATCTCTGTGACATTTCCAGCGCCACTCTGCAGATAGGAGCCTGACGTTGGTGATTTGCATGGGTGTGTTTTGACAACTCTGGTTCTCAGAGTGGCCACAGGCCCCAGAGGGTGTGTGTGTGTGTGTGTGTGTGTGTGTGTGTGTGAGTGTGTGTGTGTGTGAAAGAGTGAGTGAGTGAGTGAGTGAGTGTGTGTGTGTTTGGATGTCAAGGCACTTGCAAAATAATTTCTCCTGATGTAAGACACCCACAGCTGGACTGAGTGTGCTAAGCCAACGCGTTGTGATGGCACAGTGAAAGGTTAGTTTCTGCTGGTCCACAACTCCTGAGCCGCTCATGGGCAGCTAAGCCCCACTGTTCCCTCCATCAAGGCAAGCTCAGTGACCAGATAATGCCACCAAGCATGAGCTGTATTTGAATAACAGCAACGTTACAGCTCCTTGATATAAATCAGCCCTCTACTGCTGACCTTTTTATAGAAAAGAGGGGGGGGGGGGGTCAATTCCCTTGTGGCTAATAGGACTAGAGGACGACCCTTTTGTTTTTGACTTAGTACTGCATTTTATTTTATTTTTTACTTCAGTCGACTAGTGACTCCTACTTCTTGTTCCTAGGAAAGCGGTGAGTGGTAGTCAACTGGAAGGTTAGTTTGCAACAGCAGTGTGAAGGCTGAATGGCATGCACCTCTTTCACTTACTATCCAGAAGGGACCATAAGAGGGGTGACTACGTCTTCCCCCTCAACGTCAAATAAAATGGACAAAATCTTGGGACGTTGACATGCTCTGGGCTCCAAAGCGTGACAAATAAGTAGATGTCAGCGGTTAAGCCCCCCCTGACCATACATCTGTGGACCTGGACACTGAGCCCTTAGAAGCCCCTGCGTCTCAGGCATCTTTCACCCATCTCCACGGCCATGGGCAGCATCCAGCCGGCCTGGCAGAGATTTATCACGTTTCAGAAGGAGAGAAATTGAGAGATTTGTAGGGGAGGGATTAGAGGCGGCTTTGCTGGTTATGTAAAAAGCCAGTGGCGGCATGTAATTCGCCGGGATTAGACCACCGCTGGCACCCGCCCCCTAACCCCCCTGCCCTTCCCTGGGGAATGGGACGGGCCTCGAAGGCTGCCCACTGGGAGAGGCGTTGCCAGGCACCAGTGCGGTGACCTAAAAGTGCCCCCAGAGCCGGGGGGGTTGATGATCCCAACGCGAGTCATCCATCATCTGTCAGTCTGACAGTTGCAGGGCAGGCAGACGGCAGGACTGCCACAACCGAGCAACTCGGCACTGTGCTCACAGCGCTCCAATTGCGGCGGACGTCAACACTATCGTGCGATCGCAGCTTGAGAGCGTTTTTTCGGGCGAGTTGACGATCGTTTCATTGGCACCCCTCCCATGCCAGCCACCTGCTCGTTAGCCCCAGGATGATGATGTTCTGCACCACCTTCCTGTCGGCTCCGTCCGAGGAGCTGGCGGAGGGTGGCCCGCTGCCCAGTGGCTGCTTGGCGCCGCTGCATTGCTTGGTGCTGCCGCAGGACGAGTTCTACGGGCCGATGTCGGAGCCAGCCGCCCGCCTCTCGCTGCGCCACGCTCACGGGTGCTCCACGCTGGACGTGGGTCACCTCCTTCTGAACTCGGCGGGACAATCCCCGGCAAGCTCCTCCAGGTCCCGGAGCTCAGCTGGCACCAGTCCCGCTGCTTCACCAGCCCCCAGCTGGGGCTCAGACACTGGGCGTGAGAGCCAAGGTAGGGAGGCTCCTCAATCCCATAACAAAGCCCAGGAGAGAAGGAAGATCGAAGACCATTTCATTCGTTGTGGGGAATGTGGTTAGCACGCCACTGCGGTTAGCATTTAGCGCAACCACTTTAAGAAGACCGAAAGGGGAAAGTGCATTAGGGGATTTTGTTGGCTGATACTTGTGGGTGTTTTGTTTTATGAGCTGACATAGCAGTGCTTCTTTCCTGGTGTTGTCCGTCTCGCCTGTGGCTGTGATGGGTCGTGCGTGTATATGTTAAGTGTGAGTGTTTGTTTTGCTCTGAGAGGATTTCTATGACTGCCATCCTTCACAGCTGTTCCTGTCACCCCCAGCTGTTCTCCCAGACTGCTGGCTGTGCCTAATGGAAATAGTGCCGTGACTGGGCTGGCTGATGCTCTTTTTTTTTTTAAAACAAAACAAAAAAATGGGGGAGCCGGACAGTTGTTAGCACATGCAGGGTGTTCTGAGGATTGTCCATTCCGATGCACAGAAGGGTGCAACATGTCTCCGTCTGGCAGGCGTCTGAACCATGGCTTGTTCACATGGCCTAATGTGAACTCTCCATGGTACACTTCCCTTTACCTCCCCTTGATCTGAGGTGGAAAAAGATTTCTGTGTGTGTGTGTGTGTTTGGATTGAAGTTCTTGGTTTTTAACTCTGATGTTTCTTCCAGGACCTGGACCTACCTTGCCAATGGCCACCGTAGACATCAAAAACCCTGAAATCAACAACATGCGCTACCACAACAATATCCAGATAAACAACAGCGTCCACAGCAACTTCAACAAGAAGGAGAAGAAAGCCAAGGGCAAGAAGGGGAAGAAGCTGACCAAGGCTGACATCGGCACACCCAGCAACTTCCAGTGAGGATTTGCTTATGTTTATTTGTTGTCCTCTCCAAAGCGGTTGTGTTTAGAAGCCGTGGCGTGCCACTAGAAAGCACATTAGGACTTTTAATTCCCTGCGAGCCCATAAGCTAATAATAACTGGAAAATAAACGTGAGGGTCTCGACTGTGCAGCATTGAAATGGATTTTTAATCCCGTAATATTTAATGCCTGTTTAAAATGTGAATGTGAACCAAGCCCTGGTCCCATGGCCCTGTTTAATTCTAATGTATTTAAACCTACGTACTTTGTGAGGACTATTCCTCAGTGGGGCAATCCCCCCCTCAGTGTGCCTCTAGGCCGTAATGGAAGACATACATTCATCTGTGACATATCCACCCCCCCTTTTAATCCTGTGTAATGTGTCGTTCCTGGATGAGGAGTCCCTGAGCTGTATATTTTGAGGAATGGAGGTTAAAGTTCAATGTGCATGAAGGCTCAGAGAGCTGCTCTGGTCTGTGTCATCCGGGGTTGATGGCGACCTTGGCTGCCCTTCAGCAGCTCCCTGAACGGCCCCGGCCGAGTTCACCAGGCCTCCAGAGCGTAAAGTTTGTCACAGTCTCAGAGTCGCAGGCACAGAGCTGCTGTGGCCTGGATAATGTTGGTGCACATCCAGGAGCTGGAGTTTTAGCAGCATCAACAGCTCCTTCCAAAGTCTGCAGGGTTGCTAATGAGAGAGGGGGAATTGATCGGCTTAGAGATCTTACTTGGATCCATGTTGCCTTAAAAAAATATTGCAGATATGAATGATTTTTAGAACTTGATAAATATGTGTAGAAGCATACAGTCTAAGTCATTTAAGTATGCACGATAAATCGCTGTAGATGATAAAGTGTGTGTGAGTGTGTGTGTGTGTGTGTGTGGTTTTGTTGCATGAATGCTGTTGTATTGACAGCGGATGTTCTCTCTGTCCCCAGGCACATTGGACACGTAGGCTGGGACCCAAACACAGGCTTTGATGTGAGTATGATTGCTTCCGTCAGCAACACTAGATGGCTTTTTGATATTGCAGTCTGTTACTGCACAACACATCACAGAATAGCACTGTGGCATCAAGTGGCACATTTGATCTGACTGGAGCCGGATGCGAGGGCTTAAGACAATGCTGTGACTTTCCCTTCATCATGTGACTGTTATCAGCTGTCAACAGCCACGTCACAAGTGTAAGCACTCACTTCTGGGTCGAAGTTGCAAAGCCCTCTGCCTATCGCTCCGCCAGAAGCATTACACAAGCAGATTTTGGGGCGAAAAATAGTCATCATAGACCTGTTTTCTCATAATCCATTTGCTGCCTCTCTGGACAAAAAAAGAGGATCATTTTTATCCATACGGAGGGGGAAAAAAAATCTTCTCATGCATAAAGTTATGAGGAGGAAGTATTAAATGCTATTTTTATAGCAAAGGGGGAGGCCTGTTATGCTTTGTTAACACTCACTACAAATCCTTATGACTGACTGATCTGCTGTTCCATGCATCATTGGCAGCAGATGAGGCAACACAAAACAGCCCATGGTGGAGACACCAAGTGAAATTGTGCCTGTTTTGAAATCATTTCCAGGGACACATAGTGATAGGTCTCAACACAGGCAGCCACAATTCAACGCTGGATTGAATATCAGAACTAACAGTAATAATCCAGTGTAATCTCCAAACCCTGTCTAAATACTTCCCTCTGCTCAAAGCAAGCTGCAGCTGAAGCACGTAATCAAGTTTCTCCTCCACCAGCAGGTGGCAACGCAGTTGTTGTGGAGGACTTGTACTAATGGCCTCAGGATGTCCCTGGGTGAACATAGTTCAGGACGATTGAAAAGCTAACCTGAAAAGATGGAGTAATCCATGTTGACCATGTGTTTACTGCCAAGTATTATAATGATGCTTGCTTGGCTAACCAGGTGCTTCGCCGCTTTGGCGCTTGCTTTGGCATCAAACTGTCCTAATATGACATTTGTGTGTGTGTGTGTGTGTGTGTGTGTGTGTGTGTGTGTGTGTGGATCCCCACCAGTTGAACAACCTGGACCCTGAACTGAAGAACCTCTTTGACATGTGTGGCATCTCTGAGGCTCAGCTGAAGGATAAGGAGACGTCCAAGGTCATCTACGATTTCATCGAGAAAAAGGGAGGCGTGGAGGCAGTGAAAAATGAGCTCCGCAGGCAAGGTGTGTGTGCATCTCTATGGTGTGTTCGTGTGTGTGTGTGTGTGTGTGTGTGTGTGTGTGTGTGTGTGAGACTGGGAGGAGGAGAGCAAATCATTGGCAAGCTTTGTGTAGTAGCAGCAGGAAGTTGCAGAATTCCTCTGGCACCTTGGCGTGTGTGTGTGCGTGTGTGTGTGTGTGCGCATGTGTGCGTGGTTGTTGGTGGTTGATAAAATACATACAAGTACATGGCCTCCTCAGTGAGGGATTAACATGTTCATACTCTGTGTGTGTGTATGTGTGTGTGTACACACACACCCTATCCCCTCAGGACCGCCTAGGTTGAATGGTAGGTTGCCCTGGCTGTCTGCATGGGTTTGCAGTGGGTTGACAAACCTCTAATTAGAGCCTTAGGCTGCCCAACTACAGTCATGCTCTGCCCAGCTTTACTACCCTCTGTGTGTGTTTGTGTGTGTGTGTGTGTGTGTGTTTTCAAGCATGCATTACACTGTCACCATAGTGTGGTTTCCTTTTGTGCCAAAGGGTAACTGCACTGTTTGCATGTTAACGTATTTTGAATAGGCAGTGTAATGTAGTTACTTCATCAGCATGTATTTTTGAGGGATTTAAACTTTAGTAGCCTAGGTCAGACAGTATTCAGCTGCAAAGTTCAGTAGAAAAGCTCTAGAAGTTTCTGATGTTAGACTCCAGGCCTCTTGTTGGAGTCTCTTCAGAAAGACTGTGTCCTGGCAGAGGGGGTGTGTGTTTATTAGTGCAGGGCGTGCTGGAAGGACACCAAGCAGAGGCGTGTGTCCCAGCCAAGTTCAACACTGCATCATGTGTGTGCCCATGACGTTTCCTTTCTGGTTAATGTGTTGGCTATTTTAGTGATATTTTAATCTCCACTTTGAGCTTCAGTGTTAGGCTTATCTCTTCTGTTTCTAATGTGATACAAAAAAAATAAAGTGTGTGTGTGTGTGTGTGTGTGTGTGTGTTTTCATTTTGGACTCCAAGGAACTTGCTTAAGGTTGGTTCTCTTCGGGAAGTCCCAGCACTGTTGTGGTTGAAGTGTTACGGAAGTAGAATCTCGTATTCATTTCTATTTCCTGTTCTCCCCTGTCATTTCAAGCCCCACCTCCCCCACCTTCACGTGGAGGCCCTCCACCTCCACCTCCACCACCCCACCACAGCGGGGGACCCCCGCCCCCTCCACCTGCGCGAGGCCGCGGAGCTCCTCCTCCCCCTCCGCCCTCCAGAGCCCCCTCCTCTGCCCCGCCGCCCCCTCCACCCTCCAGGCCGGGCATGGGCGCCCCCCCTCCACCTCCTCCTCCCTCCAGAGGGCCGCTGCCTCCCCCTCCCCAACCCGTCCATTCCTCCATCGCCCCGCCGGGGCCTCCCCCACCCCCCCCCCAGTACACCAACCCCGCAGCCACCACCACACCCACCCATGGAGGAGCTGCAACCCCCCCACCACCACCCACAACCCCCCCCCCCC
>JAVQKI010074749.1:0-12071 GCA_036025975.1 Nematalosa erebi
GTTGGCAAAGACATCACCTGTTGATTTTTTTTTTGACCACCACATTTGAAAGTATTGTAAATGACTCTATAGGGAACTAATTTGTTCTCACAGCATGCAGTGTGTGCAGTGTGCTGCTGAAGATAATGCAGTGAAAACAAGCAGTAATATCAACATTTGCAGGAAGCAGAAATCCTTTGAACAATTTGAAGGGTTTTATTGTGATGTAAAGAAACATGAGGGAGGCTGAATTTAAAGGAATAATATTATGGCACCATTTGGGGAAACAGTTTCTCTGAATGGGAAGTGGAAAATGAGTATTTCCTCAAATGCGGGTGCATCCCTTTAAATGTGATTTTTCTTTTCTGTCTGTGATTTTTAGATTTCTCATGGAAATGGTGTCCTTATAAACTAATTCATGCACAAGTGTGGTGCCTCACAATGTACCGTATGCCATGCTGCAAAGTATTAGCAGCAGTAGAAGTAGCATTAGCCAATATAGCATTTAAGTAATACAGTATTAGCAATTAGCAAAATGTTCTGCCCTGTTAATCAAATGAACTTCAGTTTTCTGTGCATGTTGCTGTGTACATACCATGCCAACCAAACTAAAACCCACAATGTGGCACATTCACTTTCATGCATTTAGCAGATGCTTTTATCCAAACTAACTTAATAATAATCTAAAATAATCTATACCCTTTTGATCCTGTAAGGACAATTTTGTCTCTATCATGAATTACAGTAGTGAAGTACGCACAGTACACAGTGAACACGCGGTGAGGTGCAGCACACACAGTGAACACACAGTGAGGTGCAGCACACACTGACCTGGAACAGTAGGCTGCCTGCTATAGCAGCGCCTGGGGAGAAGTAAGGGGTTAGGTGCCTTGCTCAAGGGCACTTTATCCATGGTCTATTGATCGAAAATTGAACCTGCAACCCTTCGGTTACAAGCACAAAGCCCTAACCAGTATGCCATGGCTGCCAAAAAAATTACATTTTGTCAGTTGTCTATTTTTTCAAGGCTAGCCTCCGCAGGAGCAACTAGGGGTTAAGTGTGGGCATAACGAGGGAAGTTGGTGGCAGAGGTTACCACCAAAAAAAGCAGGAAAAGCAGCAACTGGACACAGATGAGCTGCATTTGTAAATGCTTTCTAAATCAATGTGTCTATCAGAGCACTGAAATAGCATGAGGGCTTTCCCGGCAAATGGGTCTGTGTGGAGCCCATGGGGCTTAGTTTGGGTCTTGACATTTAAAACGAGAACACCAGGAGCAGACTGCAGAGACCCCCGCTGGGTATGTACTGTATGTAGGCCCACTAAAGTCTGAATGCACTGCATGTCTATGGGGAGAGCCAAAGCTAAAATAGTCATGAAGAAGGCCTAGCAAAGCCATCACTTCTTCAAATATGTCTATTAAGCAGGACCATATACACAGGATTATACCCAAGGCATTTCTTCCTCTCTTTCTCAGTTTCACACACACACACACACACACACACACACACACACACACACACAAATCCACCCTTTCTCTGTCTAACACTCTCAAACACAACACACTGACACGCACGCGCGCACACACACACACACACACACACACACACACACACACCTGTTGAATGTCCAGGTTTGTGATGTCCATGTGTACCAGGCAGCCCTCCACACTCTCCATCATGCCATTGTCCTGGAAGTAGGCCAGCAGGTCCCTCATGACTGGTGCAGTCAGGCAGCCAATCCGCTCGCTCAAAATGTACGGCTCTAGGCTCTCGAGGAACACGCCCTTGGCCACTGAGTTCTCCACCAGACGGCCGTAGATCTGGTTGAAGAGCAGGTCTCTGAGGATAGACAGGGAAGACACAAAGACATTAGCGCAGTAGCTTCACCGGCTGGCAAGACACCATTTCCTGTCTCAAGGAATGGACAGGAAAGGCCGAGTGACTCAGCTTCCACTCTGCACAGATGGCACAAAAAAATGCAAACGTCACTCTTGTCTTCTGATACAGAAAAAGGTCTCCCTGGAGATCCAGAAATGCAGGTTGAGTCTGGGGACAAAGCTTCTCAAATGCTAATGACTGCAATGGCTCGGTCACCTGTCCCCGCTCCACAAGTAATACTTAAAGTAAGAGTCCTTCCAACCATAGCCATGTTGTTCAGCCTCAGAGAGTGGGTAGGAAAACGAATGAGCGAATTTGATACAGCATGAACCGAATATTGAGCCGGTAACTACTGCTAACTAAATGGGGCTATAAGCTTACTTTAAGCTTTGTTTTCCCATAGCCCTGTTCAGTTTGCTTAAGCGGCATGTGCACTATTCGGTCTATTCTGTAACAAATTTTCTTCCTCTTACAGACAGCTATGGCTGGAAGTACTACAGACTATCACTTTAACAAAGTTTGGTACCTTACTTGCAACTCATGCATTGCACACAAATACTATAACACTGCAGCATGAATAAATAACAGCTTAAATAAAACAAACATGTCAGAGCATCTGCCATTTTAGCTTCAATTTTGTATTGTTTGATGTTAGTGACCTTACTCAGCCAAACCAAACAATGCCGGACTTGCTGATATGTAAACAGCTGCTAGAAGTGGATGACTGTCCCTGGGGTCTCACACACACACACACACACACACACACACAGACACACACACACAAACAAACACACTTGTCCCTTCTCCTTTCTCGCAACTTTTAGTCCTGAAAGACCTCATGGATCGTTATTCCTGCCCCGCTGCTCTGGAACATCTGCCGTGTGTCAGTGCCAGGTGTGTGATATCCCACAGGCAGGCACACAGGCGTTCACACGAACACACACACACAGACACACACTCAATGACGAGTCACATGCTGAGACACTGAGCACTGAGCAAAGGTCACACGCTATGCTGTGTTTGCTGTGTCAGGACAGGACTGTGTGTGTGTCTGTGTGTAAAATCAGTGTAAAACAGAGCAACATTAATGTGCTATCTCCATATTAGTTAAAGCATAAACAGTCAAAAAACTTTGAACACACAAAAACATGTCCATGTGTACAGTGACTGGTGCATATTTGTTTTAGCACATCAGGCTAATGTCATAAATCACTACAATCTCAATGTCATTAAACTGAATGATTCTGCTGACACTTAACAATCTACAGGAAAGGTCTTGCACACCTACGGATTGACCTACATTGACACATGCACACGGAAAATAATCAGTGTGTCTGTGTATGTGAGTGTATGTTAGAGAGGGAGAGAGAGAAAGAGAAACCTCTAGAAACACAGTGCCAGTATTCTGTATGTCATGAGTTTGAGACTCATGAAGAGAACTTCCCTACAGGAAGAGGAACTGCCCTTGAGGGCACAACCCTTCAGGACATGACAAGAGCAGGCGGAGACGGGGTTGTCTCTATGGTGACGACACAACCACGCTGTAGTAGGGTGGTATTTGGGGCATGTCACTGAGTGTGATACATTATTCAGCACAGCAACCCAGGAGTGGGGCTAGGCGTGAGATAAGATTTAGGTCACAGGAGATGAAGAAGAGAGGAGGCTTCGGTTGATTTGATTATGCAACCGTCCATCCATCCATCTTCTGCCCACACCATCAGTTACTTGTGTCTGTGTGTGTGGTGTGTGTGTGCTAGGGTGGAGGGGTGCTTTGCCCTCAGGATGTCAAGACATTCAACCACAGACTCCATCTCAACTCCCTTCATAGACTCCACAATCTCAAGCATACTGGCAGAGACCACTACATTGCGTGTTATTTTACAGCCTACAGGGACAAAATAGCATGAAAAATTTAGCTTTCCGCAATTATAAATTCATATGAAAACTGTTGGTCTAACGGGTGACTTCTATTGAGACAGAGATACATATTGCTGTCAGCTTAGTAGGTGAGTGGGTAGTGGTGCTCATCGTTATACGTTGTCTTTTTTTGTTCTAGGGATGCATCGAACACATCACCCACATGGAATGCATGCACAAGAGAGATGACGGTGGTTTGTTCACCCTGTATATACAAAATTTCAGCTTCAGAGATTCAAAGATCGTTCTTTTTTGTACATCCTGACAGACTGGTTTACTGACAAGTACAAAACATCAGAGGAGAGCTTGTTTTTCTCATCACCTGAACCAAGATCATATATATCAATATTTTACCCTGAGAGGGCTGGAGGAGGGCGGAATTCGCTCTTAAAATGATGTCCTTGGAGAGGAGCTAGATAAGACAAGCACACACAAACGCAGACCCACAATGGAGAGACAGAAAAGAAAAAGAGGGAGAGAAAGAGAAAGGGGGGAAAGGGGGTTGTCCCAGCATCAGGCTATCACACTCTTTATCTGCACGAACATAAGGCTATTATCTATCTACTGTGACCATCTTTTGTCTAGGTTTTAGCACCCGAAGCACTGGGACTTCAGGGCATCAAAGAAAAAATGTCTTCAAGTTGCCTTCAAGTTTCCTACGCATGTGTTAATTTCAGTACTGACTAAAATCTTTTGTAAAGTACAAAAGTGTTCTTTTAGGCTTCATGCTAGAACCAGCCGTAGTACCAGCTTCTTTTAGACCCAGTATAGCACTGGGACTTCAAGGTACCCTTGAAAATCCCTGTAGCTTCACCTACACATGTAGTTTCAAAATTTCACATTCTTTCAGACGAAGCATAAGTACTACGAATCATAAATACGGACCTATTACATTTTTAGGTTTATATTAACTTATATGATAGGTAGTACTTTTCTAAACAGATGATTGTGTCAAAGTAAAGGATAAACAAGGCTCTTTTTAAGGTTCCTCACTTTGCAACACTGGCAGAACCCTTTAGGGAACCTCCAAGAACCTTTACGAACAGGAACATAGTTCTCTGATGATCTTCAAGTATGTCATCAGGTTCTTTGAGAAGAGGAAGGGCTCCTCAAGGAACCTGATAACATACTGTACTTCAGGATACTCAGAGAACTATGTTGCTGTTCCTAAAGGTTCCTGAATGTTCCTTAAAGGGGTTCTGCCAGTGTGGCTAAGTGAGGAACCTTAGCCTTGTGTATCCTCTAATTTTAAGAGTATCATTGCTATCTGACTGGCAATGTGTAATTGCATTGCAACCAACAAAGTTGCCGACTTTGTAACCAAACATGGTGTCGAAAAACGCACCCCTAGGCTGTGGGCAGTGAGTTGACATGAGAATGGGAGGAGAGGGTTTGGGTTTGGCTTACACACGTCTGGGAGTTGTAGCGTGATGGGGCTGGCAGGGCCAGTGAAGCAACACTAAGTAACACTTCCGACTCAGTCACACACGGCTAAATGGGCAAAGAAACTCACACACAAATGGATACTTATGTGACCCCACAAAACAAACACTCAGACACAGGCATGCACACGCACACAAACACACACAGACACACACACATTCACACACACCCATTAGTTTGGCACCACAGACACATACACATCAACATATTTCGACAAAAAAACAAATACACAAACATCCAAACAGTACACACTCACACAATTTCAAGTCACAAGTGCGCACACACAAAGACAGAACACAAAACCACACAGATATCAGTTAACCAAAAAACTGAACAAACCCTCTCACTTCTTCCACCCTGACTCAAGCCAACACACTTGTTCTTCTGATCACGTTCACTCTTGTTAATCAGGGAGGTGTAAACAGAAGGTGAAAATGAACTGGTTATCCAACGTCGACTGAGCACTTCTGCCACCTCCTACTTCATCATCTTTTTTTCCAATATTTCTTATTCTCCACATAGCTACATTTAAAAAAAAGAAAACAACCAACATGAAAAGGCGTTATGCTGCGGGGGTTGTTTGGTTGTTTTTGAGTGAGAGGGTGTCTTCACTTTACTGAGTCACCGAGTCGTCTTTCGTGAGTCACAACTTCTGAGGGTTTGGACAAGTCAGAGTTTGGGGAGGGGGCATGTGTATGTGGGGAGGGTGTGTGTGGGTTGGGGGGTAGCTGTTACCTCAAAAACAGGGTGAGGAGACATGAGAGGACAGCTCTGGGGAAGTTTAGACTTCTACAAAAAAGTCAACTATTGCCAGAGAAGAGTGTCTGGTCAGTGTTTGTGTGTGTGCGCTTGTGTTTGTGTGGGTGTTTGAGTGGTGGTGAATATGTGTGTACATGTAGGCCTATGTGTCCTTTCCTGAGTGAGTGTACACATGTGTAGTGTGTGCCTCTCTATATTTGTGTGTGTGTGTGTGTGTGTGTGTGTGTGTGTGTGTGTGTGTTATGTATATGTATGAGTTTGTGTACCCTTCGGAGGAAGCTGTTTTGCGGGGCCGATAAGGGATGTGATATTTTGTGAACTTTATTAAATGTGACAGGCCCGCCAAGTTTATAAATCAGTGAGTTGTCAAGACGAGAAGGAAACCATTTAGATGAGGGGACAAAACAGATGACAACGATTGCTGCCAAAAAGGAGAGTGCAATATTTGCAGTAACTGCAATATTTAAAATAAAATCTATGGAAGAATAGGGCCTGAGGTTGAGTCCCACAGCACTCAAAAGAAGTTCTCTCCATCTTTGTTTTTTTGCCAATGTTGCTTGATCTGTGTTTTATGTATGTAACAGTAGGTCTACATGTGTACAAATTGAACAAAAAACTGAAAAAGGGATAAATTTAATTGAATTGGCACACTGAGACTTGCTGTTGCAGAGAGGGGACGCAGAAGGCGGCCACCTCCTGATAAACTGGGACCCAGATCCCAACAGGATCTGTGACAGAACCACGCCAGAACGGAATGTGGGCGTTTCTCTTGACTGCACACACCATCTCATGCAAGACTGCCATGCTTCCTTCATCTCCATGTTCAGCAGGGCTGGGACATCACAACATCCACTGCCATCCCAAAAGTGTTCTCTCAGTGAAAGAGAGAGACAGAGAGAGAGAGAGATTTTTTTTTTCTCATTAGGTCCCATTTTGCATCTTGCCTCTTCTCCTCTCACACAAAAGTGCCAGGACCTCCTTTCAGGAGTGCTGCACCACTGCACAGCACTGACACTCTGTATTTTGCAAGAGTGGACGGAGATGTAATCAGCATAATCACGATAGGAGGATGCAGGGAAACACACACACACACACAAGAGAAGGAGAGAAAGCAAGAGAAGGAAGGGGTAAATGTAGTGAGCATCTTCTTCTCCTGTCTTCTCAGACTTAAATCTCCAATACTTTCCCTAATGAGTGTAGGGCAGTTAGTAGGCCCCAGGGGAAGCATTACTGCCAGGGTGGAGAAAAAGAGTCTGGCGTGTGTGTGTGTGTATGTAAATGTGTGTGTGTGTGTGTGTGTGAAGCCTAACACGTCTGTATGCATTTCTTTGGAAGAGTATGTGGGCTGTAATGCAGATCTAGAGAGGGGATGACAACGACAGACTTCAGCCTTTCTGGAAGGAGAAAAAATAAAGCAAAGGCGAGACACTGGATAAAAGCGCTTAAAATTAGACACACACAGAGCCCTAGGAGACACGAATTCAAGAGCAGAAAACTCTGGCAACAGACCAAAAGACATTCTATTTACACAACATGGGTGTATGCAAATGCCTGTAGGTTTATTAGTCTTTGGTGGGTTTATTATGGTTTTATATGTACGGACGGATGTGTGTGTGTGTGTGTGTGTGTGTGTGTGTGTGTGTGTGTGTGTGTGTGTGTGTGTGTGTGTGTGCGTGCGTGTGTGTGTGTGTGTGTGGTAGTTGGGCCATGTAAGAGAGTGCGTCACCATCCCAAGCGATGTCTCTTCCACTTCGGTGGCTATTCCAGACATCGGTCCCCTGTGTGTATGTGTATGTGTATGTGTGTGTGTGTGAGTGTGGCAGACATGGGCAGATGCTTGTGCTTCTGCTGTGACAGACGTCTGTGGAAGAGAGCGAGTATTCTCAGCCAGGAATAACACTTACAGCTGCCATTCAAGGACAATCTCCTGGCAACCTTACATCCCCTCACCCCCAGCTATGTTCCCTCGACAGAGCGGAATAAACAGACATACAGAGAAAAATGATCTTACTTTCATTCTTTCTCCCTCTCTCTCTCTCTCTCTCTCTCTTCAGTTCAGATCTCTCCACATTGCCACTGTATGACTACAAGTGTACTAGGACAGAATTGACCAAGGATAAACTCAATTTCATAACTATGACACCGAGAGACGGGAAGGAAGTCATTGAAGGAAGTAGTTAAACAGGGATCTGAAAAATCTCAGTTTCAAATCGAGCCCTAATTCACTTTTAATTGACGATTGATTTCTCCTAATGGGATTAACAGGCCACTGACTACCAAATCTTCGGTCCTACAATTAAGCACAATAAAGCCAAGAATTTCTATCACACAGGACATATAAGACGTATATACACAACATGTCAAATAAAATGATACATTTGTACGGGTGTGTGTATGTGTCTTTACTGTACATATGTATGTGTGTGTGCATGTGTGCGTATGCGTGTTGCTATTTGGGTGAGTGTTTGATGTGTTGATGTTGCAGATGTGTTGAGTTAAACTGTGTGCATGTGTTGCAGGGCACTGCAGAAGGAGAGTGCTGACATCAATTAATGACAAAAATGTGTACATGTTAGGGTGTGGTGGAAAACGCCCACAACCTGTGCATCAATGGGAATCTGTCATCGTAGGAAATAGTTGATTAGTCCCATCTCTAGGAGGTGAAGGATAACTTTACCTCAGAACAGCACAATGGCACTGATCTGTATTGGGTGTGTGTGTACAGTGTGCTGTGTACAGTGTGCTGAATCTGTGTGAGTGTGAGTGTGTGTGTGTGTGTGTGTGTGTGTGTGTGTGTACTGTAAAAGAATCGTTAGGGGGCCATAACTCCCGCTGATCCCTCAACCTTCTCAACCTCTCCCTCCTCTAATTAGTTGAACCCTGAAAAGTCATGAGATGCATGAGCATGCACACAAGATCATTCATGCGCTCGCTCGCCCACACACACACACACACACACACCTACATTTCCTTACATATTCCTCACACATCCTGTAAATTAATTGGTAGACACACTACATACACTCATGAACACAAACATGTTTACCGACACACACCCCCCTACACACACACACACACACACACACACACACACACACACACACTCACACATCTGTCCTTGGGGAGAGCGCTTATCCCTGTGGAAAGGGTGAAATATAAATAGGCCATGTCCTGCGGAGGGGAAAGACTGAGTGATGTGTGGAGAGTGACAAAGAGTGGGGGAGAGAGAGAGAGAGAGAGAGAGAGAGAGAGAGAGAGAGGGAGAGAGGGAGTGAGAGGGAGTGATAAAGCTAGAGAGAGTAAGAGGGGGAGGGATACTGAGCGACAGCTAAAATTAAGAAGCGACTGTGGATGGGCTCAATGTACCACTGCTCTAAGAGAGTGATGAAGCCAATGAATGCCACCACCGCTGTCGCCTGCCACAAAAGCACCATCACCACCACAACAACAACAACACCTCCAACATTAACAGACAGACATCCACTCCAAGGAGGGTGTCACCAATGAAGTGTTTTAGCATAGGAGCTCATGCAGTCAGCTGTCAGTCAAATGACACACTGATGTAGACAGTCTACACTGATGTGGACAAACTCAACCTGGACATATTAGACATTCATGTGGACAAGTGGACAAACTCAACCTGGACATATTAATCATTTATGTGAACAAGTGGACAAACTCAACTTGGACGTATTACACATATGCATAATGACAGACCCAACATCATGGCCACTGGCCACTGACTTTGTGTGATTAAAAGCACACATGTGGGCAAAAGAGATGTGTTAGTGTTTGACCATGACTGTGACTTTGTGTGTGTGTGTGTGTGTGTGTGTGTGTGTGTGTGTGTGTGTGTGTGTGTGTGTGTGTATAAATCTGCTGGCAGTACAGTCAGAGGCTCATTTGGAGAGCTCCACATATCACTTACGTCCTCTGAAGAAGCAGACAGTAATCTACCATGACAGGCACCATGTCCTGGAGAAAGAGAGAGAGAAAGAAGGGAGGGAAAGAGAAAAAAAAAGAAGAGAGAGGAAAGATAAACAGAGGGACAGGGAAATGTTAGTAGGAGAAACACTAATGGCTTTCTCCTGGCCTTTGGCAATATGTAAGAATCAAATCAAAACCACACACACACACACACACACACACACTCCAGTGAAGGTCACCGAAGATGAGGATTGCTGAGGGTTTAAAACAGAGCAATACAGGCTTTCAAGAGGCTATGGCCAGCTCAGAATAAACGAAAAACCTTCAAACCCTCAACCTTCATTTTGGATACCATAGTTGCACGCAAGTTATTAAGCAACTCTGCATCCAAACTACCACCTTTAATCCTATTTTACTTCAAATTATTTCACAGTTTCAGAACAGAACCACAATGGTCGACAGCCTACGGCTTTTAGTAGCTGGACTGTAAGCTTGACTAAACACAATGAAGTTGAATTTTCTGTCCAATCGTACCAGAGTTACTTGACTTCTGTGACCTAGACCACTGGCAGAATGTGCACTTAACATTCAGATGTTAGGGCTTTCAAAGTCTAGACTATTCACAGTAAGATAAGGGAATATCAACAATAGCTTAAAAAAAACAAAACAAAACATGATGTTTTACATTATTTAACACTTGTATCGTGGGCAGTGGTAACGTAGCGGCTAAGGAACAAGGTTAGCATGCTAGTAGATTGTAGGATTGAATCCCGGCTGCCACAGTTGTGATCTTGAGCAAGGCACTTATCCATAAGGTGCTCTAAGGGAAACTGGCCCTGAGTTAATTGACAGTTGACAAATGCAAGTCGCTTTGAATAAAAGTGTCTGCTAAATGCATAAATTTAGAACATGACAAATACTGACTACTTAACTTAACAATAATTTATTATTGTTGAGTAAACCCTGTATAAATCTGTAAAAAAAGAGTTAATGGTGGAGTTTGGAAAACAAGTAGACACTTGAGTGCTCAAGATGTTGATGAACACTACATCAATAATTTAATTAAAATAATCATAAACTCGGAATGAAAACAATGAAAAAAATGGCAGAACCATGCACAGAAAAAAAACACTAATTTAAAGGTTTTTAAGAAGGGGCACAACAATTGTTAAATCTCACGCCTCGTCACCTCCACCTTATTTGATGTCACATGAGACACAGATTTGTTTCTGTGACAGACAACTGCATCAATTAGCCTATACCTGAAAACTGAAGTTATGCAAACTAAGTGCGTATATGTGTGCAACACTAACATCCTGGCGTGTGTGTGCCGTCTTCTTGACTGACCTTAATCTTTCTAAAATCAATTCATCAATTACCCATCTTCATTCTCATTAGCAGAGACCTAAATTAGGTGCCCTGTATGTATACATACAATACTAAGGAAGTTCAAACAAACACAGTGGCAGATAAATTTTAAAGTGACCACTACCAAGTCTGAATAGATACAGGAGATGTGATTTTTTTTTTTACTGTTGCATTATTGCTTGCCAACTACATGGGTCTCGAATCTGCTTAAGTGAAAGCTTGCAGGCTACTCTCAACAGTACATGGCCAGTTGGAATTAGGTCACCTTTGCATACTCCAGCCATTTTAGCATTGTAGAAGCAGATCTGAACTAAACAACATCAGTTATTGCTATCTGCTGTAACATTAGCAGATATCAATGGGACTGGTCTTTTCTCACCGTCATCATCCCTGCACTTTATAAAAAACAAAATTGGTGGATCAAACCATATGGATGAGAGTGCAAACCTAACAAAGTCAATAAAATCAAATCTGCATTCATCTTGACAGCAAAGTAGACATACCTGGAAATGCTGCTCCATCACCTGGATTTTGCCTTGCTCTGGACATTTCTTCAGAGAGCGCTCCACATACTGGAAGAGGATCTCCACCATCTACATGTTGAAGAGCAGCCCAGACAAGTTAACAAAATAGTGAACTGTACACAATTTTAACAAAACATACTACAAACAGATCTCTTAAGCTGTGAAAGATGAGGGGGGGCAAATAAACAACTGAAAGGCAACAAAAATGTATGATTAATCAAAGAAAATGTTGAAATATACCCTAGAAAAGGTAACTAGAATAATACAGTAATTT
>JAVQKI010074891.1:0-24541 GCA_036025975.1 Nematalosa erebi
CTTTTGCTGTGTCCCACCCCCCATGCCATTACCAAACCCCCCCACCCCCCTACACACACACACACACACACACACACACACACACATCACTACCATCATCTACACACAGACACAGAAGCACACTACTCCACTGTAATGGCGCTCAGACACAGAGGGAGGGCAAGACAACAAGTGTTTATGCTTTGACAACACTTTGCCTGATGCACTCTGAGAGGCCCAGTAGAGGTATTGATTCGTGGTGATTAATTACCGATGCAGCGGTATTGAGTGATTGATCTGGGAGTGGGTGTTTTTTTTTTTTTTTTTTTTTTGGGGGGGGGGGGTGGGTAGAGCTTTGCGTAGGCTTCGCACCAGGAGATTCCTCGACTGAGCGAGAGTGTGGAAATGTAATGTGACACAGCCAAAGAAATATAAGCCACTGGTAGTCCTTCAGTGATTTAGCCCAATCCTTTTAAAAGCATTTTAATCGTCTGCCGTTTGCCACCCCGTGAAAAAAGGCAGCTGTAATGTGTTTCTGTTGTCTCGCTGTTTTCTCTTTTTTTTTTCCTCTCTCAGTGATCGAGCGCTCATCCTTTCGCCAAGCGAAAGCTTTCTGACTTTGACAGACACACCACAGGCACACACACTCACCACACATACACATAGAGATGCGCACGCACACACACTCACCACACATACACATAGAGAAGCGCACGCGCACACTCTTACTTATGCCCACAGAGACACACAAACAGTGCTGACCTCTGCTCCTGAGAAAAGCTGCTAATAAGCCCAAATTAGCGTCAAACAACTTGGAAATATCAAGTGCTTGACTGCTCTGCAATAATGACATCTGCCTCAGACAATTCAATTAGTGTCGGCAAACACCCACAAGAGGTCTTGTTTGTGTGACCGACCATGTATGTGTGTAAGTGTGTATGTGTGTCTGTCTGTTTTTGTGTGTGTGAATGAGTGAGTGAGGAGAGAGAGAGTAGACCTCCAGGGCTT
Source organism: Nematalosa erebi (assembly GCA_036025975.1). Lineage (NCBI taxonomy): Eukaryota > Metazoa > Chordata > Actinopteri > Clupeiformes > Clupeidae > Nematalosa > Nematalosa erebi. The sequence continues at coordinate 988 of JAVQKI010074891.1, forward strand.
TTCTGTGGGAGTGTGTGTGTCCGTGTGTGTGTCCGTGTATGTGTGTGTGTGTGTGTGTGTGTGTGTGTGTGTGTGTGCGTGTTACCTGCCTCTTTGGCTGGAAACTGTCACTGTCTCTGAGTAATTGGATTGGGAGAGCACCAGTGGCTAATGCAGGCTGTTGCCATCAAGTCCCCCATTTAAAGCAGAAATGATCTGATTGCTGGAGTTTATTAGAAAATGGAGAGGGGTAGGCTCACATTGTAGCCTCCAGCTTTCTCTCTCCCTCTCCCTCTGCCTCTCTCTTTCTCTCTGTATCTCTCTCTCTCCCTCCCTCTCTCTCTTTCTCTCCCTTCACTTGTTCTCCCTGCGCTGAGTGGAGAGAGGGAAGTTGTTTAGTCCTTACTTAGTTAGCACTGTTATCAGTTTGAGGGAGTTTGGGAGGGGACATGTTCTAATGTGATTTGGGAAGAGGAGGCTGACAGGAAAAGGCCCATTCACTTGTGCTCATGATGATTGAATACATGTGGGACAGGTAGGCAGGGCCACACCCCCCCTAATGGCTGGGCCAAAAAGGAAGCTACGCATTACTGTTCTGTGCCTTAACCTATATTAACCCCCCATGTCCCCGGCCTGATTGGGACAAGGTTTCAGCTACGCAGAACCAATTGAGAAGAGGCCCGGCCGGGCTTGGGCCGGGCTGAATAAAGAGGCCGGGGCCCATCCCGTCCCGAGAGGGAAGTCATATTCAGGTCATCTCGGCTCCTCTTCAGGGGAGCACATTAGCATTTGTTTGCATGTGAGAGAGAGAGAGAGAGAGACAGAGAGAGAGATGGGGAGGGAGGAGGAAACGTTGTGCAATACTGTGCAGCTAACATGTTTTTTGGAGAGGAGTTTGAATCCTGTGGGGATGAGGAGATTGAGAGAGAAAGAGAGAGAGAAAGAGTGAGAGAGAGAGCATGGGACAAAGATAGCCTATTGTCGGTGGAGACCAGGCGGGCAAGCTACATCATCACTCTGAAAATGGAAAGAGAGAAAAAAGGAAAGAAAAAAAGAAATTGTTAGCTATAAATAAAATTAGAGCAATGAGAGACTCCTCGCTATTCTTGTACCAAGAGTGGCCTACGTCATTGTTGTGGAAAAATAGGGTTACTGCCTGTGTGTGTGTTCATGTTTTTGCACTTATTGTTGTGTGTGTTTTGTTAGTCTACTTTTGTGGATCTGTGTGTTTTTGTGTGCATGTGTGTGTCTATCTATATGTATGAGAGTGTGTGTTATCATGCACGTCTATTTGAGTTTGTGTGTGTGTGTGTGTGTGTGCATGCATGTGTGTCCTGCTCTATATTTCTCCAGGCCCTTCTCTCTCTCTCTCTCTCTCTCTCTCTCTCTCTCTTTTTCTCTCTCTCTCTTTCTCTCTCCCTCCCTCTGTCGCTCTCCCGCTCTCTCTCTCTGTGTCTCTCTGGCCATACCTTGTGTCCACCCTCCCCCCCAGTCCCTGACGCCCCCCTCGATCTTATCAACCGTCTGATTTTATTTGGCAGTCGCCAGCTAATCACAGGCCAACATCTGGGCAGTTTCTGTGGCAACCGTCCCCACCAAATAAATGCATGGCCTTGAAGGGTGTGCAGAAGAATGGGATGAGAATGACAGCCGTCTCCAAAAAAAAAGACTGATAAACAGAGAGATGGCGAGAGAGAGAAAATAGAGGGATGGATGTAGCAAGAGAGTGCATTGGAGAAGGGTGGACATAAATGCATTGAAAGGAAAAGAAAAAAAAAACGTCTAATAGAAAAGAGGATGGACAGAGACAGAAAGAGAAAGATGGGGAAAAATGTTGGTGGATGCCCGGGATGGGAGGGCAGAGGCCAGACGGTGGCCATCTCACATAAGCCCCCTGTGGGGGTTGTGTGTGTGTATGTGTGTGTGAGTGGGTGGGTGTGAGTTTGTGTGTGAGGGGGTGGGGAAGGTGGGTGGTTGTGTGTGCATGGAAGGGAGTGCGTGGTTGGGTGTGTATATTTTTGTGAGGGGGTGGATTACTGGGTGTGTTAAACATTCATTTTTCAGTGGGGCATTATGGGTGTGTTTGTAGGATAATATAGAATCTCCGCTTGGCTGCTTTTTAATGCAATTAAAAACACACTAATAGTTTCATTAAATATGCTCTCCAAGACAAATGAAAATTAGGCACGGAGGAAAAAAAAATGGAGAATACAGTCAGGAAGAAAGAACACCAGAAACAGCTACAAACAAAAACTCAATACTATTGTGTGAAGGCCCATATACAGGGTGTTTTTTTGTAACGGTCGTCTACTTCTCCATTAAAGCCTGTTGAAGTTTGTCGAGGTCATGGGTGTGGGTGGTGTTGTGAAGAGTCATTGTGAGTTTGTGTTGTGGTCTCAGATGCTGACTTGCGACAGACCAAAGGTGTGAAATAGCTGTACTTGCCCTTTATTTGGGCAAGGGAGGAAAAGGGGGTCATTTTAAACCTTCCTGGTGAAGATTAGATAGCGTTTCCTCTCCTTCGCAATGTGGAAGGAAGGGTGCCTCTCTCTCTCCCCCATGTTCCATACAGAATGATAGCGGCACGTGAGGAGGTACGAAATGATAGTTCCCCAGTGCACATGGATATCTAAAACCAGACACGTCACCTCCACAACTGCCTCTCTCTCCGTTATACACACATACACTCATAAGCATAAAAACACACGCATACAATCTCATACACACACAAACACACACACACACACACACACACACACCATCCACACAATTACACACACAGACTCACAGTCACACACAAACACACGCACACACACACACATATATATATACACATACACACAGTTAATAAGGTCCATTACACTTTGTTCCCCCAGGCAACCAAAAACCTCATTTACCCAGGTCTGTTTAGCCAAGGCAGGAAATGGCCCCCCTTCTCCCATAACTGGATTATAAGGCGGCCAACGGATGAGCCGTAGGACAGGACAGAGGGGTCCAACCACTTAAGACCCGACTGCACCAATTTTGTGGGCCGAAAAAAAAAAAGAATGGAAGAAACTAGGGGGAGTACAACATAGGACTGTAAAATCAAATCTCTCAAATCTCAGCCTTGTGTGTGTGTGTGTCTGTGTGTTTTTCTTCTTCTTTAAAGAAAGGGAACAATTGGATTTATTAGGAGCAAAAATCTACATTTTCACGACAACACCAGTGGCTGAATTAGATTTATAGACATCCTAATGTTGGAAAATTAGATGTTTGGAAATGATTGGCGAAATGTATGGATTTTGGTCCATTATTTCCCGCTGATTGAGTTATAACTTGTTCCAAATTTGCAGAATACAGCCACACAGATACATTAGCTGTCCAGGTAATGTCTGGATCTGAGATGATTGACTGATGGTAGCTGACCACCATTTGAAAACACCCATCATGCATAGCAGCATTCTTGCTCTCACTTCTTAGTCAGTCTAGGCCAGTCACATAGGTTTTCTTTTTTCCTGGAATGTTTCAGCCACTGGGCTAAATGGTTTTCCTGGGAAAGAACGTTTGCAATAACTCCTCATTGTAATGTGTTCAGTAATGCTTGAGTGCAAGGCAGGACGGGGCCTGCTAGTTGGACGTGAATTACAGCTGAGATGAGTAGGTGTGGACTGCATGCCTTTCACTACATCTCCTTTCTCTCTTCTCTTTTCCTCTCTCTTATCACTCTCCCACTCTCTTTTCTTTCCCTCTCTCTCTCTGTTTCTCGTTCTCTATCTCTTCCGTCGATATCCTCCCTTCTCTCCTCTCTGATCCCTGACCGCATATATAACAGACCTGGGGTCAGTGCCGGGGCCAGGCCCACAGACTGCAGATGAATATTTTGCAGAGGCTCACACCAGTGATTTACATTGGCTTGGGGAAGAGGTACGAAAACACGCCAGGGATAAATCACTTCTTTTCAACGAGCTCACACTTGACCAGGCTCAAAAAGGCACGACTGCTTGAACAGTGCAATTTGTTCAATCACTCCGCGGCCTGCGGCCAGTCGTCGTGGTTCACTAACTGTGAACATCTATCTATTTTTTTATTTTCCCAGTTGTTTGCTTTGTTCCATGCTCCATCTCAACCGTGCCTTTTCCCATCTTGTGATAAGAGGTTAGTCGGGAGATTGTCGAGGAGGCAAGGGGGGTGTCTACAGAACAGCACAAGGCCTAACAGGCATGTGAGTAGAGAGGAAGGGAAAAGGCCTGCCAGGATGGAGTCAGAAATAAGCAATGGTGCTCAGGATGGAGGGAAGGGGCGAAGGGGGGGGCAGAGACAGAGACATTATGGGATGGCTGGTGCCTAAGATGCACAGGGCCAGACGGAGGGAGACAGAGACATAGGTGGGAGAGCAAAAGATGGAGGGGGGGGATGGGGAGTGACACCGTTTTAGCTCAGCACTAACAGCAACAGTGTTTGATCTCGACGGAGCCGTAATTCACGTGACAATAAAATAAAGCACTGTTTCATCTCGCTGCCTCCTTTCTCCCTTTTAGTTTTATCCCTATATCAATCTCCTGGTGCCTTTGCCGGAAAAAAAAAAAAAAAGAGCGCAAGCACCGCCACACACCCCTACAACCCCATACCCACCTCACCTAACCTCACCGCCACCATCTCTTCTTCCCCTTCTGATTTTAGAGGAACTCTGTGTCAAGGGGTAAGGAGGGGTCCCTGGATAAGAAAAAAAGCAGTGCAGTTTATACGCTACACTGTACATTGTCTTATATTGTTCTGAGCAAGGAAGGCATTGTTGCAACTTAGCTTTATTGGCCAAACAAATGCACATTGAAAGCGACCAGGACGTTAACACGCAGCCTACTGAACGCTGGGAGAAAGAAAAGAGAAGCGCGTCCCTTTCACAAGGGGAAGACTCCTTTGTCCGTGCCCATTCTTCGCTGTGACAAAGCAATCAATAAGCATTCAACAGGTTGCATGAAAAAAAAAAACACGGCCTCCACTCCCACCGTGTCGTGCTCCGCATACACAGGAACTGCCACGTAACACCTCATCTGTCATTGTCTCCTTTTTTCGCTCTCTTTCTTCTCACTCACTCCATTTCTTGCTTTTCTCTCCTTCTCCTCCTTCTCAGCCCTCCATCGTCTTTGGGTCAAGAGGTGTGAACATCCTATGCTTTGTTAAGGACCAAGGCCATGTTCAGGATGTAATTTCTATCCTCTCAATGTGTCTTTATTGTTGTCTATGTGTGTGTGTATTTGAGCTCAAATCGGTGTCCTTTGTCAGTGCTTTCTGAAACTAGATTGTTCTAGTTTAAAGAGGAGTAGCTGGAAAGGGCTGTGTCTTTGTGCGCTGCCTGTGCCAGTGAACCACATGAGAAGCATTCGGATGCTCCTGGCAATGTTATTGGTGTGTTTGAATCCATTTAAATGTAAACACTGTTCTGCGTGGACCCCCCTCCACCCCCACCCCAACACACACTCACACACACACACACACACACACTCACACACACGCACGCACACACACATGCGTAACAACCACCACCAACATGCATTTACACACAGACAAACACACACACACACACAAACATACAAACGTTGCAACAGACTGGTGTAGCCATAGACTGCCGTTGGCCCAAAGCCCTAGGGAGGTTTAAGAAGAAATGCAACAGTGTGGGGGGGTGGCGGTGGTTGTGTGTGTGTGTGTGTTTGTGTGTGTGGCAGGGGTGTGGTTGCTGAGACAGAGGGCAGAGGGTAAGAGGGGTGGGAGAAAGGGGGTTGGAGAGATTGCCCTGGAGATCAGATGAATGAGAGAGCAGAGAGAGAGAGAGAAAAGCCCTGAAAATGTAGCGCAGGGCGTGTGTCTGTGTTGGGACAGGAGCACCAAATACCTTCTGGGCGACACACTGATTAAGACGGACGAACCACAGGAATGACTTGAGCAGCAGATAATTGGGTTTGTATCAGTGGCTTAAGCCCATAAAGATCAATAGATCTCAATTGCCATCAGTTTTGACAGAAACAAACAGGTTGTGAGGGATGATCCATTTTGACTGATGTCAGCTGAAGTCGCCTACTGTAAGAGAGAGGAGGAGACCTGAAATCTATGGTCATGAATAAGTAATTTGCCTAAATAAATAATTGAATAAGTTAATGTACTAACTAAGACAAACCACAGATCTCACAGCCTGATATAGACCCGCAGACTGTGGTTGTAATTTTTTTTTTTTTTTTCCCGTTGGCAGTTGTGTGGGAGCAAGTACATAGATCTGATTGGGAGAAGCCAGGAAGAAATAAATAACCACATTAACTGCCCCAAAGATGGACTGAACTTGGCAGGGGGGGGTAGAGAGAGAGAGAGAGAGAGAGAGAGAGTGACAGGGCCAACATTTGATGGAAGAACACGGGAATGAGCAAAGAGGAACCCGTAGGAAGGGGAGGGACAGGAGAGGAATGGAGAGAATGCGTGGAGGAAAAGGAGAAGAGGAGCGAGCGTACGGTAAATGACAGCAGGAGCTCGGGACCAAGATAACCTTGCTGGCTTAAAAGCTTCCTCTGGCGCTTAATCAAGCACCCAAATTACATTGACAAGCTCTATGCTCCCCTACCCACCCACCCCCCCACCCCTGTCCCGTACAACCACCCACTACGCCCCGTCCCAGCATCTGATGTCCCCTCGATAAACGTAATTATTAATTAAAGTCCTCAATTAAATCTACTTTCTGATGGACGGGCCACCAGACGATTAGGAGGTAGAATACCTCACTGATTGAATCTTGGCATAAGTGAGTGAGTGCACAAACACAGGTTTTATACAAACACACATGCAGTACACATACACAGACACACACACACACTCACACACAAAAGCCACATACACACACACACACATACATCTATACAAATTGATGTACACAGTCAGAGAGAGGTAGATGGGAATACGAGAGATGTAGAGAGAGACCTGCAACTACACTAATTCATACTAAGCAACCACAAAGATGACATAAAAAAAATTGTGGTGATTGACATCTCTGTCAACAGAGAGATGAAACAGTGCTAGAGGAAAGAGAGTGAACCATTGTTGTGGTGTGTGTGTGTGTGTGTGTGTGTTTGTGTCTGTAAGTAGGGGAATGCATGGCAGAGTAGCAAGAGAGAGTGAGGATGAGACAGCAATGTTACATGTAGGGACATGGAGAATGGCTTGGCTTGGCTTGGCTAGGGGGGATCCGGGGGGATTTCTGGGTGATCAGATAAGAGTCTGTTCCCAGATCACAAAACGTATTGACACTTTTGTGTTGGAATAAGAGTGATGGGCTTGGGTTGGGGACTGGGGAGTTGACTTATTTGGATGCACTAGGTTGGAGTGGAATGGACAGGGAAGGGAGTTTAGGGGTGGGTTGGGGGGGGTTGTTGGGTGTTGTAATTATCCCCCGCACATACACACACACACACAATAAATACATACATGCCCACCCACTAACAAAACATGGCCATGACGCTAATGATTAAATCCAGATCACCTCTGTGTGGCGGGACCATGATGAGACCAGGCAGGTCTACAGAGTGGGGAGGCAGGGGGCACTTCTCTGCTAGTTAGGGTGGAATCGATGGATAGCAATGCTTGGAGTAAAGGACAAGGGCACTCAGGGGAGTACAGGAGCGAATGGGAGGTGATGCTCTGTCCCATTCCCATCCCAAAAGAACACAGTGAAGTGTTATCATTCCCACGGATGCCAAGGCGGGGCATTCCGAACGTCTCACCCAAGGGATTTGTTACATTTGGGAAAGAGAAATGAGAATTAAAAAAACACTAGATAAGATAAGATATACTTTATTGCTACACAACAATGTCGGCGGTAATTGTCACAGAAAGATCTAGCTCAATCCAAGGACGAAAATGGTAATTAAAAAAAAAAAAAGGGTCCGTCAACGACAGAGATGAGGAGAAGGGCCAATGCAGGATAAATGCAGTGTTCTGTTGGAGACTGGTGCATGAAGAGCCAGAATGGCTCCTGTTTGGATATGGTGAATTATAGAGTGGAATTGATTTGCAAGGCTGCAGCCACTTGAAGGCTGTCTTTGCACTGAAGTGACTATGACTGTGACCGTCTCCTCTCCTGGAGTCACTGGAGATGTCACCGCACATAGTGTGCTTATTATTTATCCATAAACCCTCACACAACCTTTCACATTTCACTGTTTGTTGATCAAGGACAGCATCTTGTCTATTTAGGACCACTTCAGGGTTTTTTTTGTTTCTCATACACAGACAGGCACATAGTCTCACTTATATGTAAGAGGCTTAATAGATTCAAATGTAGCCTACTGACTGACGGACCAGCATGCTTAGTTCACCGTGCAGCTGACCCATTAACCTAATGCAGACTAACGGAGACAGAGGGAGAGACTCACTCTTTATTCATAAACAGTTAGTGCAAGTTTTAACTTGCCAGTGCCTCCTGACAAACACACAAACTATACACATACAAACACAAAATACACACACACACACACAAACAAACACATTCTCACAGTCTTACACAGTTTTACACAGACACATTAAAGGAGTCATAGACACACAGGGAGAAACAAGCTCACACTTGAATACATGGGGACACACACACACACACACAGACACACACACTTCCAAAGTGTTGGACAGACAGACTGCCTGACTCTCAGGCTAATTGAGTTGGGTGTGTGGCCCCGCGTGGCCGGAGCCTGACCCCTCTGTGGCCTGGAACGCCACTGAGCCCCAGCTTTGATACATTTGATACGGTTTAAGTGTGGAATGAAGACCTAAGCCTGTTTACATTTGAACTGGATTAGCATCAGGGTGACTGCGCCGTCTTGAGAGAGCCAGGAGAAGAGTCTCGAGGAGAGGAGAAGGAGGAGGAGCAGCGCTCGGGGCCCAGGGACGATGTTCGCGCACAATGGACCAATCTATTTGTGTGTTTACACATGTAATTGGATTGGCTGTCTTTGATGACATGTCTACGTGTAATTATTTGGCGTGGCTTATCTGCTCTTGAAGTAGTCCCACTCATTGTGGGTTTCCTCCTTGGGCCAAAACCTTTTCTTTAAATTATTAAACAGGGAGATGATGTTAGGCCTAGTCAGGATCAGGGGACAGTGAGTGTCCCCTAGATGTGTCCTCACACAGCATGAGCAGAGAAGGATGTTTTTGAATAATATAAATGTTTTGTTTGTTTTTGTAGTTTGTGTGTTTTTACTGTTTTGTTACGTGTGATTGCCTGTGTGTGTGTTTGTGTCTGTATGCGTGTCTAGGTCTGTGTGTGTGGGTGTGTAGGTGTGGGGATGGGAGGTGGTGGCTGCGTTTGTGCCGCCTTGGACACTAATTCACTGTGTAATACTGTGTATTATGGGTATCAATGTGCTTTTATGCATTAGTTAAATGGGCCCCAGCACATTACTGTAATGGAGTGGCCGCATGAAAACACAAGGAAACCCGATCCTCTCCACTCTAAGTCCCCCTCTCTTTTTCACGCTGCCTCCCCCACCCCACCCTCCCCTCTCTCCGTCACTCCATCCCTCTCTCTCTTTGACTCTCTCACTCCATCACTCCCTCTCACTTTTCCTCTGTGTGTCTCTCTCTCTCTCTGCCCCCCCATTTCTCTGTCTCTTTCCCTCTCTCCCTCGCTCTCCTGAAGTAATGATTTGATGTTGCTAATGGCTTCCTAAATTTTCTAGAAAGGGCAGAACCGCTGTCGTCTTTGGTTACAGCGCCTGGAAGCCTGCCAGAGGAGGGGGGAGGAAAGGAAGGAACGAGAGAGCAGAGCAATCAGTCCCTCTCGTTTTCTTTCTATATCTCTTTCTTCCTGCTTTTTTTTGTACTGGGCATGCAAAATTAAACATGTTCAGGATACCCAAAGAGTTTTTCCTTTAGAAGTTATATGTCAAGAAAAAACGATAAGAGTGTTATTTAAAATAGCTAAAATAAAAATTAAATACATTTACCTGTGCTTCACATTTTAACAAAACACAAAGCATGATATGTTGAAAGCATGGGTTGCATGAGTAGATCAGAGTCATTGCCCTCAGTGCCCATGGCTACTGCGCTGACTCCAGTTTTGTGGCTGGCAGGGGCCCCTCTGATGTCAGCAGCATAATGGTGTGTATTGTTGTGATCAGTTTTTGCTCTGTGGTTCAATTCTTGGTAATTAAAAGAATAAAGGGATCTCCGGAGTATGAGGGGCTGAAATTAATAAATTAAACTGAATACTCCCTCTTTTTCCTCAACTTTCTCTTTCTTGTTTTCTCTCTCTTTCTCCTCTTGCTTGAGTCTTTTCTGTGGGTAAACCAGCATGTTTTCATTGGACTTCTTATGCATGTGTGTTCATCTGTGTTCATCTGTGTGTGTGTGTCTGTCTGTCTGTCTGTGTGTGTTTGTGTGTGTGTGTGTGTGTGTGTGTGTGTGTGTGTGTGTTTGTGTGCGCATGTGTGTTTGGCAAATGGCTCCCTGCTCACATGATGCCCTATGGCAGCCCCTAACTAAGCGTGTAGGCGCCAGCGACGAGAAGGGGGAGGGGAGGGAGGGGGGCATCGAGCAGAGGTCGGGGTGCTGACTGTAGTCACATGACAGCCGGCGTCTTGCAGCCAACCTCCCTCCTTCCAAACAATAGAGTATTAATACTGATGACACATGACCTGGGCAAGGGCAGCGTCAACCAGATTGAGATTCTCTGAAGTCTGAGGCCGTGGCCTTGGGTAAACAAAGCCAACCACATTGCACAGCGCCACCGCTCCTAAACAGGAGGCGTGCAATTTGGGAAGCGTGAAAGGCTGCTATGATGTGCTTCCCAGAAGAGCCGTTGTCTCATGCAGGTGATATTAGCCCCTTGGCAGAATGCCTTAGGCTTTTGTGTTTTGGGTATTATCAGGTTAGATAAGGCTCTGGACTATATAAGCAAAGAACTTACAACTACCTGGATGTTGTTCAGTGAGCTCATTTAGGTGGATTGAAGTGGATCGCATTGTTATGCTGCACAATAAAGTTAGTGCACAGATATCATATTGGATATCAGTGCAAACTGTTGTTATTGCAGCTGATATACAAATGTAATCTTTCGAGGTTTATCTCCTCACATGTGAATAAGCAAAGTTAATCTTTCCTTTTTATGTCAAATTTACAAATATGGAGATACTGCAGTGATTTGTAATGATAAAGCACACTGTTGGCAATGCCACACACTCTCGGCAATGCCACAAGCATGCCCCAGAGACCAGGGAAACCAAAACAGAGCACTGACACAGAGCCTGAACTTGTACACAACAGAGAAGAGACAGAGCAAGAACAGAGCCACATAAATACAGAGAGAGGGAGATGAAGAGCACACAGTTCCTTGGAAGCCCAGAACGGTCCTTGTGCTCTGCCTGTGAGGCACGTGTGGGCCGTTACACATATAACACACACACACATAAAGCCCTTGCCCCGTTGTCCGCTGTCACGTCCAATGCTCCTGGCCCATTATTCAGCTGGTGGAGTGTGAGCTCACGTCGGCTTGTTTACACGCCGCTGGAGCGATGGTTGGCCCGGGGCACGGTGTCCCGGCCGGCTGAAGCCCCACTGTGAAATGGGCCTGACAGAGGGGGATTGGCCCGCATGTGGCTGCCCGCACTACTGCCTGATGTGAGTACTACCGCTTGTGCTGGTGCCACTGCTGCTCCTGCCTCTGCGGCTTGGGAGGGAGAACAGTGGCAGCACAATGGCTGCCAGTATGTTGAGAGAGCGTTAGGATAGATGAGGCTGTCTTTCTCGACACTTGTACAGCATGCTGCTGTGTGTTTCATACACACACGCACACACACACACACACTCACATTCTCATACACACACCCTCGCACATACCACAGTTCATAGAGAGAACACCCTGCTTTACACACACACACACACAAATACCACAGCACATAGAAGAGAAGGAGGAGAGTTCGGGGAATGTGTCAGTGTGCATTTGGAGTATATCTGATGAAGCTAGATGCAGACAGAGAGAGTGATAGATTCTGATCAGGGGTGCAGTGGCAGAAAATGTGTTTGATAACAGAAAGTTGTGGCGGTGTGATAAACTGAGTGATCCTTTTATAGCCATGGTTTTTGGTCTGCTGCTGGTATGACACGAAACACAAAGACCTTACAGAGGGATGTCCTTATCGTGGCATAACGTGCTAATTTACTATGAAACCATAAATGAAAGGCTGTGAATTAGCCATAAATAATGCACATTAATGTGTGGCACAGACAGAGCGCGTGTTAGCTGTATGCTTACCAAACATGCCCCTTGTCACCTCCTGTTGCTCTGACAACTGCTTATGTCCAGACAAACAGATAGCAATATAAGAGAAAAAAAGGAATAAAAATAAAAATACTGTGACATGCAGAAAAAGCCAATCAGATAATAGTTACATCATAGTAACCCCAACACATTTTTATGACTTCAGTGAAAGAATGTGTTGTCTCAGAATCTCATTTTTTAACCCCACAGGTTAAAAAAGGTTGTGCAAACTCCCAGCACCTTGCTTCACAGCTACTTTACACAACCCAGGACCAGTGTCAGGCTGTGCAACGCCAAAAAGTTGCTAACTATAGTAGAACTCAAAGCGTGTGGCGTACTTTTGGCAACAATAGCCAAAGTCAGTCTGTAGCATACCACTGCTAACCACAGCCAAACTCGGCTCCGAGGAATGTGTGTGCCAGAGGGCGAGCTCTCTGGCCTGTGATTAACCTGTAGTGTGCTGCTGGCAGTTTCAGGCAGTGGATGAATGGCATGGGGGGAGAGAGACATTCGGTTCAAGGGGAAATGCATCAACAGAGAGCCATGCCATGTAGGCTTACTCAGCACTCCTCTGTGCTCTGCTCTTCCTCTACATGTTTTCCAACTCTCTCTGCCTCTCGCTCTCTCGTTCCCTTCTTACTCGCTCTCGCTTGTGCTTTCTCACTCTCTCTCTTTTTCAGGCACTCTCTTGCCTTCTCTCCCTCTCTCTCTCTGTCCCCCCCCCCCACCTCTCTCTCTCTTTCTCTCTCTCTGATCACTTCACTTTAACCTTTTGCCCCGCATTCCTTACAGTTTTGTCTCCCGGCCAAGGAAACTAATCAAAAGCCTCTCCACTTTTTCTTTGTCCTCTGCTGTTTCTCTCCCTTCCCTCTCTTTCTCTCTTTCTCTCTCTCTCTCTTTCTCTCCCTTGCTCTCTCTCTCTATCTCTCTTCTGTTTCTCTCAGACCAGTGTCTCATCAACCACTTGCCCCCCACCCCACCACTCCACCATGCTTGTCCCTCAGCCCCTTGACCTGTGTGATGTCACGCCTGAAGCAGGGGCTCTTGGGTAGTGAGTGACCCTGGGGGGACGGCCACGCTCGTGCCTTGCTGTGCTTTTCCACTGCGGGGAGGTGGGGTGGTAAAATGATATTGCCTCCCTTGTTTGGGGAAGACGCTGGCTCGGCTGCATTGAGTGTGGAGTGTTGAGTGTTTCTGCCCTTTTATAGGGTTTTGCACGAGGCAGGATGGAGCGGTGTGATCTGTGAGGGCCGTCCTCAGCAGCCTTTGATCACGACACTAATACTCGATAACAATCCGCAACTTTGTGGTTCTCATTTTTTTTCTCTCTCTCTCTCCCCCTTTCTCTCTCTCTCTCTCTCTCTCTCTCTCTCTCTCTCTCTCAATCTCTCTCTATCAATTTCTCTCTCTTTATTCTTTCTTCTTTTCTGTTGATTTTCTTTTTTTGTTTTGCTCATTAGACCGCAGCACTTGTTAAAACGAGAAGGGACGAAAAACTAAACAATGCATGTAGTATAAGGCTTGGTGCATAATTATGAGCTGTACCTGCTGGTAATCCCACTATCCAAGCCACCCTCCAGGACCCCCTGCTGATAGACCACCTCCCTAGAAAAGTACCCCCTGGAGCATGTGTGTGTGTGTGTGTGTGCGTGTGTGTGTGTGTGTGTCTGCGTGCATGTGTGTGGGGGTGGCTTGGTGGATATGTGGATTTATGTAACTGCATTCATGCATGTATGTGTGTGTGTGTGTGTGTGTGTGTGTGTCTGTCCACGTCCACACGCGTGCATTCTGAGTGAAAGTGTTTGTGCTACAGTTGCCATACTGTGTGTCTGACAGCCACCTGCGATGGATTGGCAAGCTGGGAGTCAATTAGAGGCATATGTCAACCAGCCACTGAGGCCAGAGACAGAGACGGACAGAGAAAGGGAGGGAGGACAGCGCAGAGAAAATGAAGGCCTAAGGGAGAAAGAAAGACAGAGAGAGAGAATGTGAAAGAGAGAGAAAAAAAAGGAGAGGCTGAGTGAGTGAGTAAGAAAGAGAGAGATGGACGTGTGGGAATAGGTAAGGACAGCAAGTCAGGATGAATCAGTGCCTCTCTGTTCTGGGTGAATGCGGCAGGCAGAACCTGATCCACACTGAGGGCACTCTCCAGAGGAGACTGTCCAAAGATGCCATTGATGCCTGCCCGCACTGTGCTAGACAGGAGTGGAGGGAATACCTGCATAAAAAAGTACTGTGTGTGTGTGTGTGTGTGTGTGTGTGTCTGCATGCGTGTCTGCGTGTGTGTGAATGTATTTGTGCATGTATGTTTTTGATTGCATTGTGATTGCATTTGTGTTTTTTGAGTGTGCGCGCGTGTGTGTGTGCATGTATGCTTGTGCACATGTTTTGTGTGTGCATTTGCGTGCATGTTGCGTGTGAAAGTGTATAATGTTTACGCAAGGTGTTTGAGAGTGCGGGTTTGTGCAGTGTAGGAGTGTTGTCTGCATGTTCATTCGATGCTTTTTTGCTGTCACGTCTATGGGCCCTGCCACATCCCGCGCTTCTCTCTTTCTCTCTCTCTCTCTCTCTCTCTCTCTCTCTCTCTCTCTTTCTCTCTCTCTCTCTCTCTTTCTCCTGCCATATCTCTCTCTCTCTCTCTCCTGCCATATCTCTCTCTGTCGCTCCCCTCTCTCATCTGCGATGACGATCCCATGATAATAACCTCCAAAACCACAGCCACCCCAGCGTACAGGATGAGGGGCTGGTGATCAAAGCAGCTCAGCTTGCTGACGAGGACATGCCCTTATCAGGGGCTCCTACTGCTGCTGGAGCAGAGAGAGAGAGAGGGAGGGTGGGAGAGAGGGAGGGAGTTAAAGAGAAAGATAGAAAAGGTTCATGCAGGAAGAGAGAGGAAGAGATAGAGAGACTGAGGGAGGGAGGGAGGGAGGGAGAGAGAGGTAGAGATGACATCTGAATGATGCCAATCAGTTCATCCTTCTCATACCTCTGCACATTCACGATGCATTCAAGCGCACGTCAGCCCAAACACACATGCACACACATGCGACGGGTGTCACACACACATGCACAAACACGTGCACACACACTTACACACTCACACATACACACGCGCACACACACACACACATACACACACCCACACACTACATAACATATCTGATAATACAGATGATCTTCTTTGCACATATTCTAACAGTCCTAAATGAGGGATCAGATGCTCAGTGCAATCAGCCTATGTGCAGAAAGAGATAGAGCGAGTGAGAGCAAAAGAGAGAGAGGGAGAGAAGTGAGACACGCATCGTTTCTTTTGACTCATCATGTATTTTTCAGCGACTGTCATTTCCTACCATTTTCAGATGCATATCAGACTCTGCATATCTGCTACTGGGAGATAAGGCCTACAAGATGCTGGAGTTGCAACATCCTGCTGCGCAAACGAGAGAGTGAGACAGAGGAAGGAGAACGACAGAAAGAGAGAGAGAGAGAGACAGAGAGAGAGAGAGAGAGAGAGAGAGGCTGCCTTTCATACCGATCTAGTGCTTGATAAGTGGCCTCCTCCACCGCTGGTCCCTCTGCGTGCCCAAACACCCTCTCCTAATCTCTGATAGACTGCTGTCTGTTAGACGTTGCACGCAGCTATGGCGGCCATGGCGACAGCATGGAGAACCCAGCCCATGCATGAGTTAGAGAGAGGTGATGGCCTGTCATGGTTCACTTCTCTGACTCAAGTTCAAGGGGCGCCTCTCTCTCTCTCTCTCTCTCTCTCTCTCTCTCTCTCTCTCTCTCTCTTTCTCTCTGTCTTGCGTAACAGCCTTCCTGGGACTGTACTGACCTCTATGGCCAACCTACACGGATGCGTGCGTGTCAAACTGTTGGCTAACTCACTTGACAGCTAGCGCTTAAGTAATAAGATAATAACAAAAGTCATTTTGTTTGTTTGGCAACCTTTTACTCTAAATCCTCCCTTCTGTTTTATCTCTGCGTGTGTGTGTGTGTGTGTGTTTGTGCGTCTGTCTGTGTCTTTTGACTTTGTGCGAGGAGTTGTTCCCTCTAAAGCAAGCGCATCATCATGGTGGCTGGTGGGTTTGTTGTTGTTTTGCCTCTTTGTGCTCCCCGCGCACCAAACACCACTCCCGTGCGATCCGCGTCTTAAGCCGCCCCTGGCACGGTGCGGAATCAGATAGTGAGTACACGTAGAACCCGGGGAAAGGGGAACGGCTGATGGCTCGCAGACACAACAGCGAAGAAGAAAAAAAAAGAGAGAGACAGAGAGAATGAGAGCAAGAGAGAGAGATAGAGACGACAGGGTGAGGCAGCGCGGATAAACCTGCGCGGAGCGTTGTCTGCAGAGGCCCTCACCTGCAGAGCTCGCTTTCCGCATGGCTGGGCAGCCAAAGCGGATTGTAATGAGGCCTAGCAGCCTGGCTCCTGTCTGCTGGCGGACCACACAATTGAGTCGGCGCTCCTTTGTGCCCTAGCATCTATAGCTTAATGTAAAAGGTCTAAATCGATTTGCTCCCCCCAAGAAAAGGAGACAGCATGGAAATCATTTTTAACGTTTTAAAGGTCGCATTCCTTAATTTCTTTTTGCTCCAATCAGCAAAGTCAAAAGGCCAAGAGGGATGCCTCAGAGCTTTAGAAAAGGGAGTGTGTTCAGGAAAGGGACCCTTATGTTTTTTTTTGTTTGGTTTTTTTTCAGGCTTTGAAGCTTCGGGAGGAAAAACATTTCAAGAGGTTGAGGTCTCAGTGGGCCCCCTGTCTGCTCTCTGGTCGGCGGGTCCCTCTGCGGCTTCCCAGGAACATCTTTGGTACCTCCTCCCCAACCACCACCACCACCTTCACCTCTTTCCATCCCCCCAAACAGACATGGTGAGTCCCGTACCTGCACCTCTCAACCCTGGCCCACGGCCAGCCTGGCCTAGATTCACCCTCTCCGGTTACCAGGCAGTGAGAGCTGCGCGGAGCCATTGTGCGGGTGCGGAACAGGATAGCGAGTCCAGACGCCCACTCCCAGGAGCCTTTGCCTGGTATTAGCACTTGGCCCTCCGTCTTTTTTGTGCCGGGGAGCCGGGATGAATGCTCCTGTTTGTGCGCAGACAGCGGGGATGAATTTGTCTGCCTTAGAGAAGAACAGGAGGGCCTGAATGTGCGGCAGTCCCTGGGGGTTTGGGGAGTGGGGGGGAGAAAGAGAGGGGGTTAGGGAGAGGGGCACAGAATGCTGGCTGTTTCAGGTGAGAGGGCTGACCCAGTTTCACAGAGAGAGAGTGCAAGAGAGAGAGAGCGAGGAAGAGGGACAGTGAGAGAGCCATGGCCGCACCCTGTGACAGCTGTATCCATCCACACCGTTTGCACTTACAGTCTCATTTATCAAACTCTGAAGCTGCTCATCATGCTACATGTCATTATAAATGAAGAGATGGGTAGATCTCCTGAGATCTCCTCTACTCTATTTACCAATTTTCTTCATTTCCTTACTTGCTTTAATGCTTTGGGCATTTCTCTGACATATAGTATTGGTATTGCACAATGTTTTAATAGCTCTCAGTTGTTCACTAGGTACCTGAAACTGTATTTTTTTGAATAACTGACTTTTTGGCCCGACATGAATCATACGTCAAACTACAAAGCCGTCCTAATACAGCTAAATAAAATGCATTAATACATCTATCTTAGGATATAAGACTGTCACAAATTCAGCTCTAAAATTTCCTCTTTGTCATGAGGAAATACCCATACAGCTGACTCTACAGCTGACTCTGGAACTGATCGGCTGTTTGATCAGATCGCGGCCAGATTCGTTCGAGTCAGCTGTAATTAACCATGAGGCCATGTCACGTATCTAGCCAGGCACTGCTCTGATGTGGGCTCTGTGTAGGTGTGGATGCAGCAGGCTGAGAGCTGTGTTATTTCACCAAAGGGAAATTGTTGTGTGGGCAGTACCCAGAAACTGTCCCTTTGCAAGTGCAAGTAAGGTTCGGGAAATGACACAACTCATGGCAGCATCACCCTGACTTTTGTCGTTGGTTTGTCACTTTTAATCAGAAAATGTGGCATCCGGTAGAATCCTGTTGAACAGACATGACTTGCAAGTCACCATATTAAAAGTGGAGAATGCTGCATAGCACCTTGTATGAGGTGAGAAATTTATTTCTGCATGTCAGAAACCCAAAGCAACCAGCCGAAAAATACCAAACGCATCGCCATGCAGGATGGTGAAAACAAAGCATTCATAGAATTTGCTCTGCCTTGACTAAGGCCTTCCTTATTTCTGTACTGGATGTTTGTGGTTTACTCCAGACACTGCTTCCAACTGGCCTCTGAGATGATCTTCTGCATTGTCAGACATCCAAAGTGTGGTGCAACGCCGAGGCGGAGACGCGGTTAAGCCACCCCTGAGCCTAGTACTCACTTGTGTAGTGGTGTGCCCGTGTGTGTAGCAATGTGCCCATTTGTGGGAATACAAGCAGCACTTTCTTCCACAGTATGTCGCACCAATAAGAAACCGCAAGAGGCAATAATTGTGCCCTTAACCACGAGCAGCATGTGAAACTCTTTGATTCTATGCTTTTCTCTCTTTCACTTCTCTGCTCTGTAACTTCTCTGAGACAGAGAATCCTTTGGCCGGTGCTCGCCAAAGGAGAGCAGCAACTCTGCGGAAGGAACTGCAGCTATCTGAATATTTGTACGACTTGCAGGCAGCTTTTGCACAGTGTTCTTATCAAGCTCTTATCAAATCTGTCATATTCCATGTTTAAGGTATATGGGAAGGAATAATAATAATATTTAACGCAATTCTGGATTATTCACTCGAGGCGTTCAAGTGTAAGTGTACCATTCGCATAAAGTTTTTAATTTATTAAAAAGTTATAATCGCTTAGTTATGATATGAAGTATATTTATGGTCAAGGGGAAGCTTGGCTAAACACTCATGTTTGTGGTTGGTTGTGTTGCAGAAGGGGAAAGTGTGTGTATGTGTTCAGTGAAGCCTATGTGCAGCTGTGCTAAGGTGGGGTTGGTGCCGTGAAGGAGATGGGTCATGAAGCGAAGTCTTTGGAGGCCAAGAGTATGACACAACCCTGCAAAGATAAAGTGTTTCTCTATTTCTCTCCCTCTCTCTCTGATTCTGTTTCTCACTTTCTCTCTTTCTCTATCTTTCTCTCTCTCACACATATGCACACACACACACACACACACACACACACACATACACTTGCATAGAACAAGCAGCACAACTGTCTAGTAGAAGCCTGGGTTGTGTTACTGTAGCCACTGCGCTACATCCATATTAACATGCTCCCCCTATGTAAGTCGACTTTAGAGACCCTCCAGAGAGGGTTTTGTTTCAGCACTTTCATTCATAAATGTCCCTCACCATACATTTTAGGACCTTGCTGGTGCTTGTGGAGGAATGGCTTGGAAAATCTCCTGTAGAGTGTGAAAGCCTTTTTACATGCACACGAAGTTGGTGTAAAGAATGTTGGTGTTCATTTATTTATTTATTTTCTGCAAGCTAGAAGCAGAGAAAAAAAAAACGGAAATGTACGGTATATTCTTCCCCTTTTTCGTAAATATGTTCTATTTTTTTCTCTAGTAAATCACTATAAACACCATTTTCCTGATTGACTTCCTCAATGTTCTCATTTTGAGCACATCTGTGGGTACATCTGTGTGTGGGCAAAGCTATTGTCACAGGCCTCTGCTCTCGGTTTGAACTTTTTTGAATATAGCTGCCATTCTCCACACCCTTTGACTGTAATTTTATTGTCAAGGGACTGGTTGCATTTCTATGAATTTCTGTTGACCCCAAAAAAAGGAAGTTCAGCTAATAATATTATGACTGTGGTCTTTGTGTGTGTGTGTAAGTGTCGAGGGTGGTCTTTACACGGGTAGGTGTACAATTTGTACAAGTCTGTGTGTTGTAAGTAAATATAGCCATTTGATGTGGATTCTGCAGTTTGTGTGTACACTGCACTGTAGTAAAAGTGTGTATGTTTGTGTGTGCATGTATTTGGTGTGAATTAGGTTATTTGCTGTTTGTGCGTGCATGTGTTGGTTTGGAAACATGCAGCTGGTTTTGAGAGTGTACACTTTGATGTATTTGTGTGTGTGTGTGTGTGTGTGTGTGTGTGTGTGTGTGTGTGTGTGTGTGTGTGCTTGCATGTGCGTGTGTGCCAGAGGACTGAGCTGGGATGTCCTCCTGCCTGAATTTGGCTGAGTACTGAGCCTCTCAAACTGGGGCCAGGCAGTGCCAAATGACACGGGCAGCAGTTCCAGGACATCTCCTCTGCCCCGCCGCAGCCAGCCTCAGCTCTCCCAGTCCTCCTAGCCTCAGTGCACAAACACAGTCCCAACACAGTGCCCGTCTAAGCCGCCGATTTTTTTTTTTCACTCCCTGTGCCATTTCAATATTTTTCAAATGCTGCCTTCTCCCCGACTATGCCTGAGTGTGTTTCCATTTTCCATGCTAAGAAGCAGATAACCGCTCTGGACTTGCGTGCACACACACACACACGGTGGGCGGGGGGGAGTTGCCATTTCCAGCAGGCTGAGGTGACACGCTGCATTTTTATACACCCAGGCCAGGGCAGCCTGGCCTCCTCCAGCCAATTGTGCCTCTTTATCCCTCTCTTGGGGCTGCCGGGAGGGTGGAAGAGGGGATGTGGGGGTGGAGGGCAGGGGGGAGGGTGCAGTGTAAGGGCGTCCACGGTGTGTTCAGCAGGACCAGTGCGGAGGTCATCCGTCTGACCCCCACCGCTCGGCGAGACCCGCGGCTGAACCGGCCCCGGCGTTTCCTTTAATCTTTCATCTTGAGCTCCCTAACTCCACTCTGTGTGGGGACGGCAGAGGCACCTTTTGATTCTGTTAATTCAATTTGATAGATAAACAAATACATGAAGGGAGTGGGAGAGAGAGGGGAAGAGAGGGAAACACAGGAGGAGAGGGAGATGAAGGGAACAGCACTCGAAAGAGAGAGAGAGCGAAAGAACGACAGAAAGGGAGGAGAGGCAGAGAGGGAGAGGGGGCAGCACCAGGTCTTGGCTCATAAACCTCATGCAGTTCTTATATATGAGGCCGCCAGGCTGTTGCGAGGCCTCGTCTGAAAGATGACCTCTCCGCTACCTCCTAAGGTAATTAAAAACTGCCTGTTTATTGTTTTAAATGGTTGGCTCAGAGGGGTGAGTTATTCCTGTGCTCTGCCGCTCTATAAGACTACAAGGCCGTTCGGCTTATAGGAATCCATGTTACAGCTTGTTACGGAGACTAATGTTGACTGGATGCCATCTGTGCTATTTCACACTCATCTCAACTTGGTTATCCCCATGTTATCATAAATAGTGGCAAAAAACCAAGGGATTATCCACCACCTCTGTTTATTCCAGCACAGGGTGAGTAAGACCCACATACAATATACTAACACACACAGAACACATGCACACACACACACATAAATACACACACACACACACACACACATGCATGCACACACGTAGACATGATTAGGTGGTTAGGCATGCCACCACAATGCTAGGTTCAATGTTGGTGCCTTGGTGTGCAGGCATAATAGAGCTGCTCGTTCTCTCTCTCGCTCTCCTTCCTCTGTGGGCCCGGCACTGCTGGCAGATGACAGTATTATTTTTGGGAAGACAGCTCCTTCCCCCCCTGCCGGGGGCCCCATTGAAGTCCGTCCGTGGCCAGGGTGGACGTTTCAATGCTCTGGGAGCACAGCCAAGCGGAACGACAGAGACAGCCCCGGCGGTGGCCAGCACTGGCAGACGCGCGCGCACGCCGGTCTGGGGCTCTGAGGCACTGGGGCTTGCTAATGCGGTGTGAGCCTCCTCCGGCAGCTCCGGCAGGCTCATGGCTCTTGGGGGCCGGAGCAGTGCGCCGTGCCTCAGGCCAGGCGGCGTGCCGTGGCGGGCCTCGTTCAACACCTGAGGGTCAGGTATGGAGGGGTTCGAAGGAGAGAGTGGGCCAGGAGCTTGGACTCCCAATGCCAGTGTAACTTGGCCTTGAAGGGCCCAGATTGGATTGTGTGTGTGTGTGTGTGTGTGTGTGTGTGTGTGTGTGTATGTGTGTACACATGCATGCGCATGCAGCAAAGGCCCCCAGTGTTGACCCTCAACTGAGGCCCCTCTAATCGGCCTCTCTCATTAGCTGTTGGCCCTTCCCGACAGTTTCCTCAGTTCTTAGGTTTCTGTTAAACGGCTGAAAATGAGAGAGAGAGAGAGAGAGAGAGTAAAGGGCTGTTTCCTGCAGCCCTCAGCTGTGAGCACATCTGCAAGTAAAGGGTCCGAGCATCACCCCCAAAATCCTCTCTCGCGCACACACACGCACATACACACAAACTCACATGTAAACACACGCACATACACACACGCACGTTCCCCCTCCCCCTCAGCTCTCCATGTTTGCTCACGGGCCGCCTGATTGCCTTTCCTTCCTCCTCTCTCCAGCTCTAAAGACTCGCTGTCCTTCCTCTCACTCCACTCAACGGCTCCCACACCAGGGCATGCTGGGAGACTGGGGGGTGGACACAGGGTTAAAGGATAGAATGTGTGTGTGTGTGTGTGTGTGTGTGTGAGTGCGCGTGTGTGTGTGTGTATGTGTGTGTGTGTGTTTGTGTATGTGTAGGTGTATTTTCTGTGCACCTTTTATTGTGTATTTTGTGTGTGTGTGTGTTGCATCTACACTTGAATATGTATTTCTACAGCATTGCTGTTTTCTTTTTACTCTGTGTGTGTGTGTGTGTGTGTGTGTGTGTGAGTGAGTGCACGCGCGTGCTCATAAGTATTCCTACTACAAATTCTACATGTGTAAGTGTGTGTGTGTGTGTTATTCCTCTTTGTTGATTGTGTGTGTGTGCTTGTCCTTGTATGTTCATGTTTGTGTGTGTTTATGTTAACTTATGTGCAGTGCGTGTGTTTGTGTGTGTGAGTGTGTGTGTGTGTGTGTGTGTGTGTGTGGCTGTGTGACTAAGTGTATGTGTGTTTGAAGCTGGAGGAGTGCTCTGTGTTTGGAGCCTGTTGTCTGGGTCAAAGCGGAGCAGCCGGGGGCCTCTGTCCCACAAAGATGCTTTTTTAAACAGCGCCACTTCTCCCAGGGGACGGGCCGCGCTAAACCATTAGAGTGCTGGGGGCCACAGGAACATGGTTTCATTACATCTGATGTTGCTTAGTATAAAACACTCCACAACGAAGGTGAAATTCCACTTCTCTGCACCACCCATGGAATTCTCTTTCTGTGTGTGTGTGTGTGTGTGTGTGTGTACATGTGTGTGTACATGGGTGTGTATGAGTGTGT
>JAVQKI010074980.1:0-10289 GCA_036025975.1 Nematalosa erebi
ATCAACTCACTTATATTACCCCCCAGTCTGTATTTCTCTCTCTCTCTCACTCTCTCTCTCTCTCTCTCTCTCTCTCTCTCTCTCTCTCACTCTCTCACTCCCCCCCTCTCCCATCTGTCTCTCTTCTCATCTCTCCATGGGCTTGACCAGGAAGTGAGGTTACAATTTGGAGGTTATACCCTCTCACCGGCCATTGTCGCAAAAAACATGTTGTTTTCTCTTCATTTTTCAGGGCAAGACAGCCACCTGCTTGTCTGAGTCTTGTGCAGAGTGGCATAGGGGCTTACAGGAAGATCTGCCATTGATCCTTGCTAATGGAAAGCAATTGCAGGTCTCTTCCCACAAGGAGCAAAGCTGTGACCGTCTCAAATCCAGCTGTGATGGGGAGATAATGCCATGTTAAGGTTCCTCTTTCTCAGCTTGCCTGCCTACTCTCGTGATCTCATTCTGTGCTATAAATAGACAATAAAAGACATCGGGGATGAGGGTCAAAATGAAAATGTGAAGTGACCACCCCCCCATCAGTGTGATGCTCTATACTGTAGGAGTATATGTGTAGAAGATTTAGGCTAGGAACAAAAGCCATGCCACAAATGTCACATCTTGTCGATTTTACTAATATTGCTTGTGTTTCTCTAGTCTCAGTCAAGGCTACTCTTGTTCAAGTTCATGGGAGGGACAATCATAAATCATAGACGCTTGACTGTGATTATTATGCTGCCATTGTGTTTGTGTGACTCAGACCAATAAGGGTGCTAGCATAGTAGCGGTAGTATTGTGATAAGGAGATGGCATGACAACTGGTGCTGTTGTTTTGGCATTCAGACTGTTACTTAGAGAACAGATCAGATTCTGGAAAAAAGCTGTTTTGACAAGCTTTATCTAGTCATTGAAGAATGGGTACATGATTCTGCTGGGCTATATTTAAATCTGACTTTAGATCAGTTTGTTTCTTTTTTAGGATCTTGTTGTTTTGGAGTATTCTTCTCCATCCATATCTGAGTGACTGATAAATCATTCCCCCTCAAAATGTTCCCCAAATCTTGGAAACGACAGACTGGAGATAGAGGAAGCCAAGCACACATGCAATGAACCAGTGCAGTCTGACAGATTGCTCTGCTATGAGGTTTAAAAATCTGAAAATATGGACCGAGTTTTAAGCCAGTCCTTGGGGAGCGTGTTGCAAGGGAATCTTAAAGGGAAGGGCTTTCAGGGACACTTGCCGGGTGCTTCTTAAAGGGGAAGCTTTAAGAGGACTTGTCATTTGGGTTGTGCAATGGGCAGCTTTAAAAGGACTTTAATGCGGTTCTTAAAGGGGCACGTTTAATGAGGATTCCATTATAATCTCCCAAGGGTTTGCAGTATCGAGCAAATCTCCCACAACGCAAATCTGACTACAGTTCTGTATAGTCACCACAGCCCAATTCAGCCTTTGCGAACAGCTCAATTCAGTTCATGCCACTCAGCTTGGCCCCCTGGTTGTTTTTCAAATGCTTTCTTTTCCATGTTTTCTTTGGTTTATGATAGTTGTCTGAAAGATGGTTAGGCTGTGGAGATTATCTGACTTGATTTTGTCACTGATTGTAATTGCCTTACAGGGGTTTTTATTGCCCGTTCATCCCACTGCAATTATGGCTTTAACCCTAAACAAAATGGTGATGACTTTTTTCTGATGTCAGATTGACGTCAATCCACAGTCTCAAGAGTGGCATTGTGGAGAGAAACCCAGTATGACAGAGCTTTAGACAGATGTCTAAATTCTACCCTTAATGTCTAATCCACCCAAAAGGAAAAAAAAGTGGGGCTCCTTTTGTCCACAGAGAGCATCCTTTGTATCCTCACAATACCATCAGTGTCCTGCTATCTCCCCCATAATGTTACGGTGAGTGACTGCCACACAAAAGCTGGACCACTGCATTTTCCTCCAGGAGCAAGAGAGTGAAAAATAGAGAGAGAGAGTAAGGCAATGAAGCACCTAAAGATGAATTAGCCACAGGCTAACGCTAACAGTACAGAATTAGCATGCATTTCAGGCTGGAGATATTTGGATGAGACTGCTCATCTGCGCTACATGCACACAGGCCTGAGTTGCAGAATAACAGAAACATTTTAAAGGAAAATTCTGGAGAATTTTTATTCCATAGAGGTGTTCAGTTACTGTCAGATGTCGACAACGCTCTTTTACCTCAAACTACAGAACTACAGGTTGAAATGGTCCAGAATTTTCCTTTAATGATGCATCCTACCCCTTTACATCAAACACTGTAGACGAATTACGAAATGTGTTTTCTCTATGATAGACTTTACAATAACACATAGGCCTGCACTGACAAATAGGCTATAACAGGAAAAATGCACTCCCCTCCCATAAGAAACAAGATAATGTTTTCTTTCCATGTGTTGAATGTACTGCATGTACTTTGTTGGCCGATTAATGGCAAAAACCTTTGCAGAGTTCATATGGAATGTCAAATGCACTGTATTTAATCACGCAGTGTCAGGTTGTGAATTAGCGAATTAGTGATTAGCCAGCAATGGATGAAATCAGGGAAGAAATACCTTAATAGAGCAACTGTGGAGTGCTCCTTCTAATCTATCATCTGCTGTGTGTGTGCCTGTAATTACCAAACCTTTCACGCAAATGAGATTGTTGCTGTGCTGTGTCTGCCCTTGCGTTATCGTCAATCTCTATGTTTAATGCCTAGCAAGAAGCAAAAAGATTGCATTGCTGGTGTAACCCTGAACACATGATCGAACACGAACATAGGCCTACACATCTGCAGATGCACCCAACATTCACTCCATGCAAGTGCTCAAACAAATTTAACTTAGGAAGATCAGTCTGTTTTATATAGCAATAGGACGAAAGATGAAATACAATAAATTGTTTTAATTTGCTCCAGGAAAAATATGCTTGGATAGTCATTAAGAATTAATTCAGAGGGACTGATTGCCAAAGTCATAAGACCCATTCAGTTGTGCAGTTAGAGGCAGTGGGAAGTGAAAAGCCATTTTCTACTGGGCGTAGAGTGCTGACACTGCTGGACTGGATTTATAGAACTCTTCAATCATGCAGTGCAAACTCATTGGATATACCAAAAAACAAATGTTTTTTCTTCCAAGATCACTCTATCTTCCAGATAAATTCTCAGTATTGTTTTTTTTCAACTGCTGCTGTGTGCAAAACAAAGTCGGTGAGTCTGTGACGACAATGACACATTTGAAAGGCCTGAAGGATGTGTAGTGTTGTCTTTGTGGAAGTGATTCGACTTTAGCATCCCAGGTGTGTCAGTCAGGGGTTATTATAATATCGCATTGTTGCATAACATTGGCGAATCTGTCATGAAAAGGGGCACTAATCTTTTCACAATGTGCAGGAATGCAGTATAAGCAGTGAGGTACTGTAATGTGTGCTACAGTACTCCATCCTCATAATATTGGAAAGAGACATAGAATGGAAAACCATTTTTGCCTTGACTTTGACAAATTAAGAAAGGATGCACATGGCCAAAGAGCTATCATGATTATCAGGCATAGTTGTGCCCTCCTAATATGAAAATCTTGAACTTGAACTGAAATAGCCACTAAAACATGAGTAAATTAGAACGAAGCCATATTTGTGATGTCAAATAGCCCAAAGCAATTCTAGTTCAATTGTGGTGGCCAAAGAGGACGCCATTAAGCCAGATGGACCTTTCCAGTAACCAGCCTTAATATAAGGTTTTAATTGGGCTTGTAAAATTGAACTTGAACTCTTTCTTGATAAATCAAAGTTCAATATATTATATTTTAACATTGGGGAACAAAGTACAATTTTCCATTCCTCCATTCTATGTCCCCTTTTAAGTATTATTGGTAGTATTTAAACATTCATGAGTCCAGTCACTCACAACGATCTGGGAACTGAGTTTGTACCAGCGCCTTTGTTCAGATTGCACCCACATCTGTCCCTTGAAAGGGGTGAACATTTAGACATGGGTGTGGGGGTGTGGGTTTGTGTGTGTAAACCTCCTCATGTGTTTCATGACATCATGGAGCAGCACTGTATAGTTGGCAGGCTTATGTGTATGCTGATATGATATCATATTGTTATGAGGTCAGCCTTTGTGGCCGAACAAACCCTACAGTATGTATTTAATCTGCCAGCCTATCTTACTGTGTGTGTGTATGTGTGTGTGTTTGTGTGTATTTCTGATCCTCAATGTTACCTCTGCATTGCCAAGGTTTAGTGTGTGTGAGTGCATGTGTCTATGTTGTGAGTTTGTGTCTGCAAGTGGGAGTGGGCATCAGGCAGCGCCGTGGTTTCGGCATTGACCCAGCACAAGGTCGTGAACGGGGCATGTTGCACTGTGCAGCTGCTAATTAGAACACCGACCTTGCTTCGCCGTCCAGTGAGTGGCACCCAACGATCAGGGGCAACAAGCTAATACACATAATTAGCCAATTTATTTTTGGCCGTTGTGGCAGACGGCTCGGACTCAATGCCACTGAACAATGGCATATTTGTGGGGATGGGTGTCAGGGTTCGATACGCACACACACTCACAGACACACACAAACACACACACACGCCACGCCAGCCAGGGGACCCAGGACTAATCAATTGACACAATCTTTACCTATTAATTCACTGATGACTGGAATGCCTAATTTGCATGCCGTTGTGTGGGTATGCGGTTGCTGCTTTGACAGTCCACACAGCAATGGGTTTGACAGGGACTAATCTGGCAAGATCTGAGTCTTCAGAGATTTGTTAAATTTGTCATATTTGAATCTTTGTCAAATTTCACATTTAAATTTACATATACAGTAAAAAATGCAAATTTAAACATTCCACACAGTATAATGAGATTCTAATGAGTTTGGATGATGCATACATTTGAGGTGCATGTGGTGGGTAAAACCTTGCCTTACTATGAAACGTAGCATACATTTTTAGCTGTGCAATGATTTATTTACATCTGATTTTACGCTCAAAAATACTAAATGGTCTGTCTTTCCGTGGCAACAATGTGTGCCACAGGATGATCCTATTCACAGGCACTACAATACAACAGTGAGCTAGTATGGCTAATGGTAGGAGGCTGTCATGGGTGTTGCCCCGAGCATCTGTCTCCACAGCTTTGCTGTTGTGTTTTTTCCGCATGTTAGCACTGGGAAGACAATCCTGACTGAACGTTCGCTGGTGACATAAAAGGGAGGGAGAGAGAGAGAGAGAGAAATAACAGCAAAAGATTTTACTTTTGAACTTTTGGAAGCAATCCCATGACTGCACAGCCATCAATTTCACGCAGTCAGCCTGTGCGATCTGCTTGCGTGCGCAAGTCGGATTCAAGTGTTGATCCGTCGATCGGATGGGAAATTGAAACGACCTGTGATTCGGGCTGCTGCATTGTTCGTGTTGGGTTTCACCGTGTGCTGAAAGAGTCGTTTGTCTTGCAGACCTAATTGGGTTTGAACACTTTTATTGTCTCCTCCTCTTCTGGTCGTGCTCCTGGGAATCTTAATTAGGCTACATGAAGACCATGGCTACGTGCTCGGTGCTGCATCACCCGTCTCATCAGTAGATTAAGTCAGGAAAACATTGCTTTTGTCCCTGTAACCCACCGCTGGGTTCTTACGAGAACTATCCACCCCAGGTTCTCCATGTAATGATAACTCCGACAGCTCTGCAAGAGAAAGGTAATTGTACATTAAGCGTCGAGGCACATTATTGACAGGCTGCTGAGAATCACTCAAACACCTTCCTGTGACCCCCACTACGTGTTTGATTCCCAGGAACACCTACTGTAGTGCCTAACAGCCACCCGAGTTTGTCACCTAGACACAGAAGGCGTCCTTCAGAACACCATGGGAACAACCTAGCTAGCCTACATGTACATTGAGATCAACTCTTGTCACCTCTTGTTCCCTAACCTGCGATTAAACTCCCCCTGGTGTAAACAGTAGTAGCTGTGCATTTCTAATTGAATGATAATAGTGTGTATGGTGATTAGTGTGTGTGTGTGTGTGCGTGTGTGTGTGTGTGTGTTCTCATAGGCCTGGGTCTCTGTGTCAGAGCCCTGAGGTCTGATTCTGGCTCTCATTCTGGTTCTGATTGCTAGCGGGCAGGAATGGGTGACAGGAGGATTGTATGCTCTCACTGAGTCCACTGTGCCCTGCCCACTGAGGACCTCAGCTGGATTCAAGTGCTCTTCATTACAAAACCTCCATCATTCCTCTCTCTCTATCACTCTCTCTCTCTGTCTCTCTCCCTCCTGCCCTCCCCTCTCTCTTTCTCTCTCTCTCTCTCTCTCTCTCTCTATCTCTCTCACACTCTCTCTGTCTCTCTCCCCCTGCCCTCCCCTCTCTCTTTCTCTCTCTCTATCTCTCTCTCTCTCACACTCTCTCTGTCTCTGTCCCCCTGGCCTCCCCATGCTCTCTCGCTCTCTCTCTCTCTCACTCTAGTCACACTCCCCTTGCCCTCTATCTCTCTCTCACTCTAGTCATCCTCAACCTACCCTCCTCTCTTTCTCTCTCTCGCCCCCTGCCTCCCCCCTTTCTCTCTGTCTCACTACAGTCATACTACCCCTTGACACCTCTTGTCTCTTTGCCTCCTGATTTTCTGTTTTCAATTTATTGAGTTTATTGCCATGACATTTTATGTTTATTGCACTGCAAAAGGTAAAACCTTAGAAAAATACATAGTTTTACCGACATGTCAAAAAGTGACTTTGTTTTGCCAAAACTTTCAAATTATACCGGCAGTTGATCTGTGAGTGTGTGTGTGGAGGAGTGTGTGTGTGTGTGTCTGCAATTATCTCTCACTGTCTCAATCTCTTTCAATTTTCTTCTGTTTCAGACCCCACTCTCTGCTATCCTTTTAATTTGGTACACACTATTGAAAGAGTGACCAACCTGCCCTGTCACTTCTATTCTGGGAGATCCCATGAGCTTTAATGAAAGCCTATACAAACTACACTTCTCCAGGACACACACACACACTAAACAAACTATACTCCTCCAGGACCTCACACACCCCCACGCAAAGTGCACACACTCTCTCACACACACACATACACACACACACACACACACACACACACACACTAAGATACTACACTCCTCCAGGACACACACACACTAAACAAACTACACTCCTCCAGGACACACACACACACACACACACACAATCATTTGCTCACAAAGGCTTTCTCATCTGCTGACAGAGTGCTGCTGATGGGTCTGTCTGAACAGTAGCAGTCTGTTGTAGCAGACAGGAGGAGCTGGAGTTGAAAGGATGAATTTGCTGTTTGTTCAATATGTTTTGAGGTGTTGTGATGTGGTTTGCTGTTTTTTACAGATTTGGTTTTGAACTTTGATTGTGTTGGTCTGCATACTGTATTGCACCCTATTAGCACAAAATACACCAGCTTTCAAAATAAAACGACTTTACAGGCATGATGCCAATGCATATGATATGTGGTATATTTATAGATGCTTTATTTATATTTTTCTATTTTACTATTATTTATAGTTTACAATCGAGCCGTATGGATTTTGATAACATACTGTAGACAGTAACAGGATGCAGTTAAATTTGAAAAGCCTGTTATCCTGACCATTAGATGGAGGGAAACTCTGAAGAGGGTCCTTGACAATCCTGCCGTGAACCTTTCACCAAACCATCTTAATGAGCATATCTGTGGGAGACAGATAGTAATGAGGAAAAGCATCGCTGCTAGGGAAATAATACTAAACAAACGGTAGATGCTTCCTGGAATGTCAACAACCCCCGACCCCCCAACCACAAAAAAAAAGCATCCCTGCCATATGTGAGGCCAGGGCATTCAGTTTCCACCGTACTGATCAATTAAGGGAGCAGGATGGTGATTTCACTCATCAGAAAATCTCTGAGCCATCCCTGTGTAGAAATCTCATTTGTCCTAGTATATTTATTAAGCTATCATCCACCCCAGTTTCATCTGTGCCTCCAAACAGCTCCTTCTGTAAGCAAAGGGATGCTTTACTGGCATGGGCTCGTAAAGGGTTTTCTATGAAGGCTCTCAGTGATCTTGATACTTGCATTTATTGCATTGTTTTTAAATTCACTTGACCACTCCAACTGAATTGCAGCATAAAAGGATAAAAATGAACATAATAATTATTTAGTCAGTCAAATGGCCTTGATTTATACTGAGCCCTAAATAATCCAAAGGCAGTGTTTTGTGCTTGTGTGTGTGTGTGTGTGTGTGTGTGAGAGAGAGAGAGAGAGAGAGAGAGAGGAGGTTAGAGGGATGAGTTGAAATGAGTTGAAAGGCCAGCATGGTCTACTGTAGATTCCTGATTGAAATGGAATGGCCTGTCCCTAACAAGAGGCTTAGACGGCCTGGGTCTGCTGTTCCTGCCAGTGCCACTCTTGGCACAGAGCAGGCAGGAGAGCGAGAGGGAGAGAGAGATGGAGAGAGGGGGAGAGGGAGGTAGAGGGAGAGAGATTGATGGTGCTTGGATGGTAGAGTTGGCATTCTGCTGTGGTCCTCCCCGGTGCCAAAACCTGCCTCTCTTCCTTTCATGTGGCAAAATCCTTCTTTCTCTCTCTCTCTCTCTCTCTCTCTCTCTCTCTCTCACTCTCTCTCTCTCTTTCTTTCTTTCCCTTTCTCTCCCACTCACACTCTTCCTCTGCTTCTTATCTCTGTGTCTCTCCCCCCTCGTCTTTTTTTTCTTACTGAAATATCTGTCTGTCTTTTATTGTTACTCATTGTATACATAACACACTCCCCTCCCCCAACCCAATGCTCTCTCTCTCTCTCTTTCTCTCTCTCTCTCTCTCTCTCTCTGTCCAATGGCTGCCTAGTTAGAGCTGGATTCTGTCTCCATGACGATGGCTGGAGGCTCCTCTGCTCCTCCCAAGGTCACCTCTGTGAGAGTGTCACAAACAGAGAGAGGGAGAGAGAGAATAAAGAGAGGGAAAGATAAAGGGGTTGATCACAGGGGAAGAGGCGTAGCACGATAGAGAAGAGAAGTGAATGGAGATAGACTGAGAGTAAACAAATGCACTGGATCGCTTAGTGATTTGTTTCCCTCCCGCCTTTATTTTTGCTGCCACAGAGCATCTAAGGCCGAATTTACTTGTACCTGAACGTGCATTTTAATTTGATGATGCTCTTGCCCAGACCAGCTGTCCCTCCCCTCCTCTTCTCATTACTCTCCCCTCATCTCCTCCTCTTCCTTCGTCTTCTTCCCAGCTCTCTTCCTCTCCTCATCAATCCCTCCCCAGTTCTTCTCCTCTTCCTTCGTCTCCCTCCCATGGTTTCCTCCTCCCCTCATTACTCCTCCCCAGTTCTCCTCCTCTCTTCATCACTCCCTCCCCAGTTCTCCTCCTCTCTCTTTATCACTCCCTCCCATGGTCTCTTCCTAGCCTCATTACTCCCTCTCATGATCTCCTCCACTCTTCCTGGCTCCTTGGTCTTCCCAGCTGTCCTCCCTCTCCCTGCTTCTCCCCCTGCCCTCTCAGTGCTCGGCTGGGTGATATTCGCCCAACGCCGTGCTGCGCTGAATATTTCATCTGCTCCTCTCTGCAGGAGTCACAGTTCAGGCGAGGGAACGGGATCAGGTGCCTGGCTGCCAAAACAACCCACCCAATCCCCTCTCTTCTCTTCTCTTCTTTTCTCTCTCTCACCTCCCCTCCCTCCTCTGTCCCCTTTCCTACTCCTCCCTTCCTGTCCTCCTCCTAGGTCTGAGCCTGCCTCAGTCAGACTCAGACACACACACACACACACACACCGGCATACACAAAAACATCAAAAAACCCCGCTACCACTGTAAGGCTCAGGAGTTCTGGTTACAGGTCTCTCCGACAAGCTATTCTCTGATCTGCCATGTATGTTTATTTATTTATTCATATTTATTTATTTTACCTATTTATTTATTCATTCATTTCCCTAACTAAAGGGAATAGAAATGTGTGCGTGCGTGCCGTCATGGCATTCAAGCAATTAGCCCTTGTGATGCGTGCGCTCCGTTCCAGACCCAAAGCACTGTGATGGGTGTGCGCACGGGGTGAGAAGCTCCGTTCTGTTCGGTTCTGTGCTCTTTGCTCGGCTCGTTAAGCCTCGCAATTTAGTCCAACCAACAGGAAGTCCTAAGCAGCTGCTCTTGGCTCAGCGGACGTCTCTCTCTCTCTCTCTCTCCCTCTCTCTCTCTCTCTCCCTCTCTCTCTCTCTCTCTCTCTCTCTCTCTCTCTCTCTCTCTCTCCCTCTCTCTCTCTCTCTCTCTCTCTCTCTCTCCCTCTCTCAATTTTCAATTTTCAA
>JAVQKI010075423.1:2500-19009 GCA_036025975.1 Nematalosa erebi
CCACCCTGGTCCCTTCTCACAAGAAAGTGTGACCCCAGATCTGTCTCTCCAAAAACACTTTTGCAAGACTGGATTAAACTGGGCATATTTTTGAACCTCACAAAGTCCGAAGGAGATTAAGTGAAGCTTTGGAGTGTGACCCCGATCCCTGATGCATTGGTTGCAGCTCCTGACCTCCTTATCTTGATTTGACTGTTTTGTTTTGTTTGGTTTTGTTGTCCGTCGCTGGCTTGTGGTTTTCATTAGAAAGCCATCTGTGTGGTTGTGACCGTTATCGAGAGAGCCAGAGAGAGAGATTGCTAAGATGTCAGCCAGGTCAGAGTGTTAAGGTCGTGGGGTCGCCCTGGGTGTAAATGCATTTCACGAGGCGGAGCGAGAACATCAGAAAGGAGTCAGTGAGTGGAGCGTGGCCTCTCACAGGCTGTGGGGCCGAGAGGGGGTCCTCAGCTTTCTCTCTCCCCCTTCCTCTTACTGTATGCCACCAGTAGCAAATAAAGAATAGTATGGCTCCATGAAGCAGAGAGGGTGTGATACATCTTTACATTCACCTCCTTCACCTCTCTCTCTCTCTCTCTCTCTCTCTCTCTATCTCTCTCTCTCTCTCTCTCTCTCTCTCTCTCTCTCTCTCTCTCTCTTGTGTGTTCCTGCTGTATCTCCCCACAGTAGTAGATGTACGTGTTTTGCTGTGGTCTGTTTTTGTTGCTCAGTTCTGTATTGTGTTGTTGCCTGGTGATGATTAAAGCAGGCTAATGCTCTGCTGTCTTGTGTTTGAGAGACAGGAGCTAGCGGAGCGCGGCTAATACTGTGTGATTCGCTCCCAGTCTGCATGTATTAATGGATGCCCTTTGTCTCAGCACCAATCAGGCTTAAGTGGAAGTGTTTAGTTGTTTAGCCATGGTGGCTTTCTGTGGTTGCTGGTCCCCAGGGCTGTGTGTGTGAGACTGGGGTCCGGGGCCCGGTGCCGATGGGGCCAATGGAAGAAGAGGGCTGGGGGGCCTCCTCCAGGGGCCACGTCCACGGTCGCGGCGGGCGGCCATTGTGAGCGGGGCCCGGTTGGCCGGACCGCAGTGGCTGATTAATAGAGAGGAGGGCTTCCGCCTCCCGGCGTGTTTTTCCTGCCCACGGCAAGCGGAAGGGGGGGGGGGGGCGTCCGGCTCTCGCATTATTTCACCCTGCGTGCGTCTTTAGTGCGTGTGCTTCCTGCTCTTCCCAGAAACCACAAAAACACCCTGCAAAGGAGCCAGAGGCTGCCTTCAGAGAGTAGTGTGTGTGTGTGTGTGTGTGAGAGAGAGAGAGGGAGAGAAAGAGAGAGCGAGTGAAAGAGAAAGGGCTGTTAACAAGACTGTTATTGAAAATAGTTTTCAGATGACAGTGCTGAGGGCGGTGTGAGTGGATGAGGCTACATCAGTTGGCTGCATTCTCACAGCAACACCCGAAATACACACACACACACACACACACATCCCTCTCTATCTCACATCCTCTCCGACATTTATAGTACACACATACACTATTTACACTCTTTTGCTTTGTCTCTTCTCTCGATCACACACGCACAGACACACACACTCACACACACAAATAGGTGTTTTGGTCTTTAAATACTGTATGTTTAGCCAGATGGTCATTAGGTGGCACTCTCTCTCTCTTTCGCCCTCTCTTTTTCTCTCTGTCTCTCTCTCTTTCTTTCTCTTTTTCTCGCTCTGTCTTTGGGTGCCAGAGAAAAGTGTCCTGGCGTCATGTGCAGAGGTTTTGATGAAGAGGACGCCTTAACAAGGCACCTCAGAGTTTGCTTTGAGTCACTCAGTGTGGGCACAGCAGTCACGGCTGTCACTTTATGGAAGGGGAAGCAGTTACTGATGAATGGACTCTGTGTGTGTCTATGTCCTTGTGTGTGTGTGTGTTTGTGTGTGTGTGAATTCACGCCTGGTTGTTTTGGACTCCTGACAGCTGGTTAAATTAGATTTGATCCTCTTAAGAGCACAGGGAACGTGAGGGCACGCAAACACACGTACACACACACACACACACACACACACACACACACACACAAATTCAATGGGAGAGAAAATATGAAAGGCTTAATGGATTCCTGGACGTCGGAACTCGAGCGGCAGTGAGAAAGTTGTGTGTCGGCCCCGGTGTCGGTGTCAGGTGCGTGCCAGCTCGTGAAAGCTCCCTGGCTCCGCGCCACTGTGACTAGCAGGTGTGACAAATGGCCACGACGCCGGCTTTGGCTGATGGCAGGTGTTGATTTACCACTCTCCGCTGATCCTGGCCCACATGTGGCCCGGTGCCGGGTGAGATCCAGGATCAGGGTCAGTTGGTTCCACGACAACAATGAGTAGCTCTTACAGTGGCCTACTGGACTGTGCTATAGTATTACTGTAATGGGGCTGTGTCTCTTTAACAGGGCAGCCTCCAGCTGACTGCAGCACTGCGTTCCACCCCCACACCCCCCCAACATACACACACACAAACACACACACACACACTCTCACTCTTTCACACTCACACATGACGTACACACACAGAGGAGATGCGTCTCATTGCAGGCAGTATTGCGATCATGGAATAATCAATGAGGGCCTGTGACCTGTATTCGCCGGCCTCCCTGTGCTGTGCCCTTCTCTCTCGCTCTCTCTGTGTGCGTTTAGTCATGGCTGCATCGCAGGCTCACAGCATGGCAGTGATAAACAGAGCTGCTCTTTTCTTCCTCTCCTCCTCCTCTTCCTCGTCCCCGACTGGGAGAGCGGAAGAGTGTGTGTGAGTGTGTATGAATGTGTGTGTGTGTGTGTGTGTGTGTGCGTGCATGAGTCAGTGTGTATGCAGAGAGACAGTGTGCACTCAGCCAGACGGAGCAGGTTTAGTGATGGCACTTCACTTGTGTGCAGGACGTCATCGCTGAGAGGGAGAAAAAAAAACACACACACACACACACACACACACACAAGGGAGGGTAAGGTTAGAATCTTGCTCTAGATTCCAGGCTGCCTGTGCTGTGCTGTGCTGAGCTACAGATGGAGGAGTGGACTGCTCTGTCACGCACCGAACCCCACAGCAGCCTCGAGCCGCCTCACACACACACACACACACACACAGCCCAGCTCAGCACACACTCTCATTCACACACACCCTCAGCTATATCTGTATATACTGTGTGCGGACACACCTAGCACGGAAAGCTATCGCTGCACGCAAAGACATTTCTTCTGGGCAAAATGATAAACCCTGTCCACATATAGTGATGACACAGTACTGTATGTGCCCAATGTGAGAAAATAAGGGACCATAAGGACCAATCAGCTTTTGCGGTGGGTTTCTGAGCTAATGGCGTGTCTTTGTTTTGTCTTCTTCTCCCACAGAATTTAGAGAATGGGCTGTGTGCAATGCAAGGACAAAGAAGCAGCCAAACTGACGGAGGAGCATAACCCCAGCGTGTCGCAGAATGCCGGCTATCGCTATGGCGCCGACCCCACGCCCCAGCACTACCCCACGGGCTTCGGCGTCACCGCCATCCCCAACTACAACAACTTCCACGCGCCGGGCAGCCAGAGCATGACTGTCTTCGGCGGGGTCAACTCGTCTTCGCACACCGGGACCCTGCGCACACGCGGGGGAACAGGTACGGATGCTCCTCGGTGACCTTTCAACCCTCTGGGACTGTTGAATGGATGCCCTTTATGCCTGACAGGCTCTGGATTCAGGCAGTTGTGGAATGTCCGGCTTGCTTTTGTTTCAGTGTGTTGTGTGTGTGTGTGTGTGTGTGTGTGTGTATGCCTGCCTTTGTTTACGTGGGTGATACTCCTGGTCAGGATATCCTCAAATGGATTTGCAGGGCTACTTTCTGCTACTGTGGGGAAAACAGTAGATTCACATGTCCTGTGAGTTTTTTTTTTTTTTTTGTCTGTGAAAGTGGGGATTATTTCTGTCCAAATTAATCCTAAGCCACACAGTCACGGGGGACTGATGGGATTTTGACATTTTTCATTTTCTCCTGGTTGGGAAATTGGGTACAGCTGTCCCACCCTCTCCACCAGATAAGCCATCAGTTGACTCTACTGTTTCCTGTGCAGTCACAGGGATTGTTAATACTACTTGGGGCTTACGCAACACAGAAACTCCTCTCTCATCCGTGTGTGTGTGTTTGTGTCTGGAGTTGTGGGGGGAATGGACATGGCTTGTCTGATTTAAAGATAATTCATTAAAACCTGACAATTCATTTACAATTCACAATTTCATTTCAATATCAGTGGTAATTTTTAATTTGTGTTCACCTGTGCCGTTATAGTGTCATGGTAGAGAATGGTTAGCATTTTTTTCTGTGATCACTGACATTTCGCTGGAACACGATGCTAACATTTTCTGCTGCTCTGACAGACGAAACCCTAATTGCGTGACTCCTCACTTGGCGCTGAGAGGATAATGGCTGAGTGTTTATCACGAGATGTCTCTTTTCGAAACACATAAACACATGCATAAAAAAAAAAACGCCACTTGTGAGCCTCACAGAAATGATGGCATGTGGACAAACCGTAAGAGCGCACGTCAGCAGAGAGACCTCGGGCGAGCCTGAGCCCGAACGGGAGTAGAGTCCCCTTGTTGTGTCCGTGTGAACGCTCCCCTCGGCTCCGCCGTGCTGATGTTGGTGAGGTGAGGAGCGCAGTGCAGTGCAGCGCAGCGCAGCAGGCCGTCGTCAGATGACTGTGTGTTTGTTTGTGCACTCGCTCTTGTGGTCGGGGTTGGCGAGTAAGCACAGTGCAGAGCAAGGCCTCCTGACTCATGTGATCGGCCCCACAGCAGAGCTGACGCTGAGGCTCCACTTCTGCGTGCAACCCCCCTCTCTCTCTCTTTTCCTCACTCTCTCTCTCTCTCTTTTTCTCTCTCTCTCTCTTTTTCTCACTCTCTCTCTCTTTTTCTCCCTCTCTTTCTCTCACTCGTTATCTTTCTTTGTCGCTCTCTCTCTCGTGCGCACACATGCACACATGTGTACAGTGACTGTAACAGAGGCTCCTGTCAGCATTCACACACACACACACACACACACACACACACACACACACACAAGTAGACAGGCACACACTCTGAGCGACACAATAGTTCACATGCCACTGTTTGACTGAAAGGCCTCCTGTACTGTCTCAAAAAATCCTTCTGTCTCCACTCTTGGCTACAGAACAGTACACTTGTCTATTGCAGGCACTGTGGGGCTTTACAACATATCGCCCACACACACACACACACACACACACACACACAAGCCAGGGCCTTTGAAGTCACCTGAGTGATGTGTGATGATCAGTTGTCTGCCTCTCGAGGGAGGCTGCATAAAGCAGGGCCTACTGACGGCCAATCAGAGAGCTCCCCCATAGGTCTTGGGTGGTGGAGGGGGGGCGGTGGTGGAGTTGGCTCGCTCCCATCCTTGGGAGATCAAAAGAGATGGAGCTCGCTGATGAATGGATGCTGAAGAGGAAAAGCACACACTCTGGCCTTTGTCAGCCTCCTCTTTTGGGAGCACTCTCACACACGTTCATTTGTGTGCTTTGCACACACACACACACACATTGACACAGAAACACAAGCACACAGTCAGTCAGACACACGCGCACACACACACACACACTGCTTGAGCTCCAGTGTTGATGTCTGACTTGAGGTCCAACCACCAAATCATATGGTGGAAAATTTGTTCTGTCTGCATATTTTCACAGATTACTATGCTAATGGTTGCGAGAGACTGCGGCTAACTACAGAGTTAGCATTAGCTTCCCTGCAAGTCAGAAAGAGGTGGCACAGTGAAACTGGTCTGGGATCAGTCTGGGAGGCACCAGAGGAAGAGTCTTTCCTTTAGCAGGGCAGCAGAGGGTTGACTATAACTGGCAGATGGTGGTGGGAGGCCTAGCACCACCATAGTGTCACCTCCCTGTAGCATCTCTGGGGGGTCAGGAGGCATGTTTTAGCCTTAAATCACATCAGGGCAGACATATAGCCGACCGAGGGATTCCAAATCTGTGCGTGGTCTTTTCATTTGAAGCCACAGAGGCTTTGCTAGCACCCCAAACCACAGCCCCCCTGTGGGAACAATAAGCTTTTAAAGGTCTGTTTAGCTTTTGCCCTAGGAGGGAGAAATGACTTAAGGGGACTGACACACCACCCCCCCCGGTCGCACACAGCTTAGCAGGGCTACTGGATGGCGTGGCGTGGGCTATGCTTAGCGTTGGCCCTACACTGCGCTATGTTCCAGTCGTTTAGCCAGCCAGCTCCTAATTGTACGGTGCGGAGGGAAAAGAATGTCTTTTTTCCATGCTAGCTTGCAGTGCACATTCAGTTCATCCACAGAGTGCCTCGAGTCTGAGGTTAATTTGTTGGTAATCGCCTCAGTGCTGATGCTGATCTTTCTCTTCTCTTCTCTCCCTCTTTCTCCCTCTCCTTTTGTTGTTTCATCCCATTTCTGTCCTGCCCGTCTCTTTGTGGCTCTCTTTCTCACCCTGGTTTCTTGTCTCTCTCTCTCTTCCTGCTTCATACTCTGCACCCAACACCCATCCTATCTCTTCCTCTCTCTCCTCTCTGTCTCTCACTATCTTTCTTTCCCTCTCTACTTTGGCAGGTGTCACTCTTTTTGTTGCTCTGTATGACTATGAGGCCCGCACTGAGGATGACTTAAGCTTCAGGAAAGGAGAGAAGTTCCAGATCATCAACAGCACGTGAGTATTGCTCTAACCAGTGCTCTAAGTCTTTTTCCTTTTGCCAAAGACTCAAGAATGACAAAGGCTGTGGAAAATAATCTCAGCATTAAGTGTATGATAAGTGTGTTTTGTGTAGCTGAGCAGAGGTGTGTGTGTGTGTGTGTGTGTGTGAGTGTGTGTGTTCTTAGAATTTGGCCTTCTCGGTCCTCTCCTCCTCCCCCCGCCTCCGCTGCCTAAATGGTACGCCCTGTGTTATTCTTGAGTCGGCCCCTCGATGGGGCCTTCACTTTCAGAGCTGTGACAGGAAGTGCAGCAGCTCCATTTCCTGTACCTGCCGCCGCCTAGCTCGCTCGGCCTGATTTCCCCCCCAGTCAGCACATTCGCCTCTAAATGAGGCGCGTGGGGCGGGACGGTGGTGCGCCACTCTAGACTTCTCTCTCTCTCTCTCTCTCTCTCTCTCTCTCTTTTTCTCTCTCTCTCTTTCTCTCACCCTTGGATCCCACAGGCGCTCCTGCCCACAGCAGCCACACTCCCAGGGCCCACATGCTGGCTCTGGCACAGACAGACACACACACACTCCATCTCACACACTCACACCCAGACACAAACAAACCGCGCCCCATCTTAACCCCCTCCACGCAGGCCTGGCAGCAGAGAGGAGCTGCCCGGAGGTCCGGCCCCGATAAGCGCTGGGGATGGATTGGGGGGGTGGGTTGACCGAGGCCACACAGGCTCAGGAGGGTTTATCTTTGAGCCCTGACCCCCGACATTCTCTCCTCTCCCCCAACCACCTCCAGACCTCTCGGCCCACC
This sequence comes from Nematalosa erebi, assembly GCA_036025975.1. Classification (NCBI taxonomy): domain Eukaryota; kingdom Metazoa; phylum Chordata; class Actinopteri; order Clupeiformes; family Clupeidae; genus Nematalosa; species Nematalosa erebi. The sequence continues at coordinate 9,999 of JAVQKI010075423.1, forward strand.
CCAGCCCAGCCCCTCCTGTCCTCCTGTCCCAGCGGGGCTTTTCCTGCCCGGCCTCAGCGGTGAGAGCTCATCCTCCTCCAGTCTGGAAGGACGGAGACCACAGTGAGCTGGCCAGACCTTATGCCGCACACTCTCCCTCTCTCCCTCTCTTCCTCTCTCCCTCTCTCTCTCTCTCTTTCTCCTTCCTTTCCTCCCTCTGGCCCTCCCCCCTTCTGGCCCTGCCTGCCTGCCTGCCTGCTCTGGTACTGACGGCTAGAGAGGGCGAGCCAGTGAGGAGTTCTCCACCGCCCCCTGCTGACCACCAGAGAGATGACATGCTTCAGCCTGGCTTAGCCCTCTGCTGGAGATTGGCAGACGCTAAACGGCAGATGCCTAGACTGGTTGATCATATGAGCAGCCATGGGTGTTGTGTGTGTGTGTGTGTGTGTGTGTGTGTGTGTGTCTGTTTATGGGGGTTGGTGTGACTGAGAGCTGCAATGTGATGGTATTTCGAGGAAACAAAGCTCATGTTAGTAGAGCAGGCTTAGTCTTGTGCAACAGGAAATGATTAACATAGAGAGGAAAAAGATCATCTGTCACACTTATATTCTAGTTCTACCTCCAGTCCCTAAAGGGGAAACTAGCCAGTGCTCTCTTCCCTCCCTGCCCAGTGACTGGTGAAGGAGTTGGGATCAGCTCGGCCTGGTTGTGCTGTGCTCCACTGCTGCGGTGCTGTGAATGCCGAAGCTAGCGGTGCTAGCATTAGCGTTTGCCTCCTCTGGACGCGAGCTGGGCCGATTCCCCTCAGATGAGCCACAACGTGTTTTGCCATTTGTGTTTTGATAGCTCTTGTTATGTCGTGCCTGTTGGAATTCCACACATAGCCTGGCTCACGTCAGACACATGGCCTTCCTTAGGGGAGGACGTGTTTTGCATTAGTTTAGCGGCGGTGTCTTGTTTTTGTTTACTAGAGTTGCTTGGAGCTTTTGTTTTTGGTTTGTTTTTCTTTTGTTCTTCCCTCTACACACTTGCGGTTTAATTTTGAAAGGGTTTGTGGGAGACAAAAGAATGGCAGGGACAGACATGGGCCCCACCCTTGTCATCCCTCCAGTTGAGGAGAAGAGAGAGAGAGAGAGAGAGAAAGAGAGGGATAAGGGGAAGATAGAAGGCCTTAACCCCGGCTCTCAGCACACCTCCTTCCTCCTCGGTCTCCACCCCTCCCCCTCCTTCCCCAGTGCTGGTGATTCTCAGGAGGGCTGCCGGTCTCTCGTCTCTGGTCTCCAAACACAGAGCTGGAGCGGAGCTGGCGCGGAGCTGGAGCGGCCTTTGTCTGTGATGTTGCCTGCAGGCACACTTAGCCCAGCGCCCGCTCTCCTTTGTGCTGGACACCAGCTCTTTATTCTCTCATCTCATCTCTTCTCTTCTCCTTTCCTTCCCTCTTCCCCTCCGCTCTCTCTCTCTTTCCCTCGCTCCAATCTGCCCATCAGAGACATGGCATGGGGTGGTTTGTGCAGCTTAGGGTTTCGCACGCACACACACACACACACACACACACACACACACACACACACACACACACACACATTCTTGTTCCTTTGTCCTTACACACACCAGCATAAACAGAAAGATTGCAACTGCTATTACTGTAGGGAAGTTGTGTCTAATTGTGTGTACATGTGTGTGTGTTGTATGGGCTGTGCAGCTCTGTCTGTGTGTTAGGAAAGGCAATGGGGTCTGCTCATTTCTCTGTATGCGGAGGAGAGTGAGCATGTTAGGTGATGGACTGTATTAAAAGGACATAATCAACCCCTGTGTGTGTGTGTGTGTGTGTGTGTGTATGTATGTGTGTGTGCGCACGCATATGGCATGTGTGTGTTTGTGTGTGTGTGTGTGTGTGTGTGTGTATGCACGCATATTGCGTGTGTGTGTGTAAGAGAGTGCTAGTGTGAGGAATAGGAGATCATGTGAGCGTCTCATGGAGACAAGGAGCTGAGCCTGAGGTAGGGGAATAGAAGGAGAGAGAGAGACAGGGAGGAGAGAAGAGAAGAGAAGAGAAGAGAAGTGGTCCTGTGACTGTAATGGCTATGTGTCGGCCTTAGGGTGAGAGGTTGTTTAGAGGTCTCTCTCTCCCTCTGTCACAATCTCTCTCTCTCACTTCTCCTCTCTTGCTCTCTCTCTCTCCCTCTCTCTCTCTCTCTCTCTTTCTCCTCCCCTCTCCCCTCTTGCTCTCTCGCTCTTGTTCTCCTTCTCACTCTTTTGCAGGCAGCTGTCAAACATAATGTAGATCCTGCCATGGATTCCCTGTGTGGTGTGCTTGGAGTTCTGCTCATAGTCACATGTCTCATTAATAATGAACAGAGAGAGAGAGAGGGGGGGGGCTCTGTACATTAAGCCTGGATATATGGCTGAGCAGGCCATGTTTGATCACATATGCACACACACACACACACACACATACACACACACACACAGTTCTGGTCCCGCCCCAACAGGACAGGATAAAGGCATTATTTTTGATTGTATTATTTATCTCAGCCGTTCATCTATTTGAAGTGCGGTGGCTTTGTCATCATTGCGTAACATCTACCTTTCACACTTTAATCTGTCCATCATGAATGATTTGTTTCTCTTTCTCTCTCTCTCCATCTGTCTCTCCCTCAGGGAAGGGGACTGGTGGGACGCGCGCTCTCTCACTACGGGCGGAACCGGCTACATTCCCAGTAATTACGTGGCCCCCGTGGACTCCATCCAAGCCGAAGAGTCAGTGTTTTTCTTTCGCTCTTTTCCTCTCCCCCACTTTTCTCTCTCTCTTTCTCTCCCTCCCTCTTCTTCTCCACCTCTCCTCCCTGCCTCTTGTCCTCCCCAGCCTGGCGGGGAGGCTGACATGGCACCAGCCTAAGTGCCGACTGACACGTCTGTTAAGCAGCAGTGGGGAGACCCAGCCCAGCCCAGCCCAGCGCAGCAAAGAGGCCATTTCTGGCAGGCAGTCTGTCTGTCTGTCTGGCTCTCTGTCTGTCTGTCTGTCTGTCTGTGTGTGTGTGTGTGTGTGTGTGTGTGTGTGTGTGTGTTTCTGAGGAAGGGGCAGGGTGAAGACAGAATGACGCCATGCTCCACAGGTTTAGAAGTGTCAGGATTATCGTCATTCAGATTAAACACAGGCGGCAACAGGCACTGAAACCAGGCAGAGATGTTGAGTGTGCCCCCTCCACACACATACACACACACACACACACACACACACACACTCCACCCCACTTCTTCCATCCCATACGGCCTTGTTAAAATGACTTTTATTAGACACAGTAGATGCGGCAGGAATCTGGGCTGAAGGCAGTGTTGTCTGACGTTAAAAAAGAATGTGTGTCACAGACAGACAGAGAGCGAGAACGCTGGAGACGTAACAGAAAATGAAGGAGGGAGAGAAAGGCAGAATAAGACTTCTGCAGACAGTCAGAAACAAACTGGAAAGAGACACTTGTTTTGTGGACACTTTGTTCTCCAGTGGGCATCACATGGCAGCAGTGGTGTGCTCTGCCCTGAGCACTGACAGAGAGCTGCTTATTTTAGAGAGATGGGCACACACACACACACACACGTACAAGTCATATGGGCAGAGGCATGCTAGATCAGTCAAATGATATTTACTAATATTATGTCAGTCTGTGTCTTCACATTAAGGCTGTGCTGACATCTGTGTCACTACTAAAATATTTGTCAACAATAATCAGTGTTTGACTCATGATGATAAGTAAGAGAAGTGTATTAATGCTGCTTTTAAGCAGTGTAGTTTTATTGTATTTTTCAGCTGTGGTTGTTCAGCTTATTTGAATAGGAAAGCTAATGCTAATGTAATGTTAATGGGTGAGTGAGTACACTGCTGTGACACTTACGCTGGTGTCCTGTGTACTTGTCCTCGCACCACAGCTGGTACTTTGGCAAGCTGGGCCGCAAGGATGCCGAGAGGCAGCTGCTATCCACTGGCAACCCCCGAGGAACCTATCTCATCCGTGAGAGCGAAACCACCAAAGGTACCTGCCAACACCACTACTCAGACACTCACCAAAGCTGGAGCCATAACACACACACACACACACACACACACACACACACATGTTTATTACATTGCAAACAACTAGTGTTACCAAGTGGGACTGTAGTGTGAGGGTTTAGCCACAGGATGCTAAAGACTCCGTGGCTAACTCATTAGCGCTAACACAGTGGTGTGTTCTCCTCAGGGGCCTTCTCTCTGTCCATACGGGACTGGGACGACATCAAAGGCGACCACGTGAAGCATTACAAGATCCGCAAGCTGGACAGCGGCGGCTACTACATCACCACCCGAGCCCAGTTTGAGACGCTGCAGCAGCTGGTACAGCACTACTCAGGTGTGACACAACGAGCCACGACCAATCAGACAACAAACACGTCAGGCAACTTTTTGCCACGACCAATCAGACAACAAATACGTCAGGCAACTTTTTGCCACGACCAATCAGACAACAAATAAAACGGGCAACTTTTTGAACAGTGTTGTCTGGCAACTGTGTAGCCACATAGCCAGTTCCATTCACTCAAATGAAAATGTACCTTTCTCCAGTAAAAAAAAAACAAAAATGGTGGCCCAATATCTGTCAGGACCACAATCATCAGGCACATTGTCTGGCAGCACTGCTCAGAGAGTTATCATCAGCAGCCATTACGGCTTTAGACAGGAAAATAGAGTCGTTTGTGTAGTGGACTATAATCTGTAAATACAGCTGTTTAATTGTCTTTAACTTGTACTTGTAGACGGAACATATTTAGGGACCAGCAGAATCAAATTTTGTTTAAGATGATGATGTAGTTATTATTAAGAAGACCTACCTAGTATCATCTGGAGGCCAAGAGTTGCTGAAAGCTAGTGTGTTGGGTAGAACCCAGATCACCCAGTCTCGTCTGTGCTGCTTCGCCACTTATGTCAACAATCCTGTTGACACAGGACCCTCTGGGTCTTTTCTGAAGCTTATGAAACCCTTAATTCAAATGACTTAAGTGTCAGCTTCATATCATTTGCACAGATAGGAAGAATGATTATAATGTTTTGTTCATGGTGTTACATTTCCCCAGTAGTGCCACAGGCCGTTTTCACAGAACGGTGGTCCGCTAATAAGACACTGTGATGATTTATGATGGAAAGATAACGATAAAGACACCTGTCACACACGTACACATACACACACAAACACATACACGCACACACACGCACACACACACACACACACGCACACACACACTAAGAACATAATGTTTTTTCTTTCACATGCTCCAGTTAGCACATTGACATATTGATGGTTAAATATGCTTAGGCTGAACAGTATAGATTTTTTTTTTTTTTTTTGCAATGTGTGTGTGGCCCCATCAGTGTATATGTGCTTGTGTGAGCGTGTCTCTCTCGTTGTGTGTCCCTGTGTCAAGCAGAAAGTTTGCCTCTGTCACAGTGCATATTATCTGACTGTTCTCATAGCCTGTCACCTCCAGGACGCTGTTTTTACCTTCCAGCTCCAGCGACTCCGCTTCAGTGTCTCCATTTAAGCTTCCCTCTTCAGCTATATGCCTCCTTCCCCTCTCTTCTCTTTCCCTCTCTCTCTCTCTGTCTCTCTCTCTTTCTCTGTAACCAACACACACACACACACACAGAGACTAGCTCCTTCTCCTAATCTCTGAAATGAGCGTGTGTTTCCCCACCCTGCTCCAGTAGGCAAATAAGCGTGCGCTTGCCTGGGCGAGTCTGCTCCAGTGCCGGCCTGGCCCACTCCATACCAGCCTGACTGGGGTGGGAGGAGGCAGGGAGGATAACAGCCACACCTGAGCTCCAGGCCCACATCTCAGACTGACATAAAACACTTAATGCCAACCTACAGTATAGCCCAGGGCTGCCTGGTAGGTATCTGTATCTATATGGTATATCTTTAAGGACCAGCAGAGACATGAAGACATATAGCATCAACAGGTCACAACATGGAAGGAAGCGGAGAGAGAGAGATGGGGAAAGAGGTTTGACCTTTATGGTGCGTCTGTAGTGAGCTTTAGGCAGTGAGGCGTGAAGCCGGCCCGAGGCCTCCATTATCGGCTTCTTGCCTGGCCTGAGCAAACAGTGGCGGCTCCATTATCACCAGGGCCGAGGCCTGCCTTTCCCACCTACTAATGCCGCTAAAATGGCAGGAAATGGAGGGGGTCGAAACTGCCGCTAATCAATGGCATGCAAACAAGCGTCTCACCTGGCCCTTCCACCGCAACAAGCCTCCAGTCTGTCCTTTTGCCCAGACCTCATCAAACCAACACGACGAGTTCACAGGGAATTGTTGTTAAATTGATTCGAGACCTTACGTAAGCTGCATTATCTGAATTGCAGGCTGCTGTCGGAATGAAACTCATCTCTCAGGAGTCGCTTACAACAGCCAGACAGGATCTGTCTGCCACGGCCATTGCCGTGGTGCACCGGGTGGAAGAGGCAATCATAAATGCGTTAACATTACCATTAACAGAAACAGCTAAGTGCTCCAGTGAGAGGGTGTATGGTGGAGAATCTAACACTGATGGCTAGCTCTGCCATAAACAGGCTTTCCTTTTAAAATGCTGTTGTGAGAGAGCTCGAAACATTTGAATCTAGCAACAAAAGATGTTCCTCTGTCAGGGAAAAACACGGCTCATAAATAGAACATGAGTACAGACCAGAAGAAGATGAGTCACTAAGACAGGCTAAGTGCAGTCACACTGGCTTTCGTTGCATGTGAAGTTTCATTTGGCTGTTCACAAATAGAGCATAACAGCTAGAGAAGCATTGGGTGGGGTGTTGCCATCCATACCTCTGGCTGGTTGCCCGTGAGAGAAATGCATCTTCACAGCGTTCCACGGGACAGCTTTCAGCCTGTGTGTGTGTGTGTGTGTGGCCTTAGTCCGCCATGCACACACTTTCAGACAGAAATTTCCCTTTATATAGCAGTGAGGTTATCATAAGTCTGACTCAGGCCCTGGTGTGTGTCTGTGTGTGTGTGTGTTGTGCTGATAAGTGGGGCCCGTAGGCGAGAGCTGCGGCAGCCAGGGGATTAGATTAATAAACTGTCCCAGCACTGCTGCCACCACCGCCGCCGTCACTCCATCCCCAGCCCCTCTGCTACCTGCCGCATCACCTGAAATCCACTCACAGCTTTTAAAAAAAGGAAAGTGGTTTAATTTGCCAGCCGCAGATAGTGAATCAGGCCACAGCTTAGAGGCTGAGTAGAGGGCCGTATTCACTCCCTTCCTCCCTCTCTCTCTCTCTTCCTCTTCCTCTCCCTCTCTTTTCCTTACCCTTCCTCCCTCATTCTCTCCCTCACCCTTTCTCTCTCTCTCTCTCTCTGGCTGATTTGATGAGGGACATTAGACAGATTAATGAGGAGCTGGATGGCCCTGCTGTCTGGCCTGGTCAGCGCCTCTGATTGATTGGTCAGGACTACCTGAGCTCATCTCTGTGTGTGTGTCTCACTCCATCCACACACACTGACTGGGACGACCGACCTTAAGCCCATTACCTAACGCATTTCAATACACCAAATACAGTCATCATCTTACCACACACTCTTTTTTTTATTTTCTATGGTTCAGCCCACTGATTGAAAGATTATGAAATGTTCTCAGCATGGAAATACACGCAGTTGGCAATAGTGGTGCAAAACACACCAAGAAATTATACTGGTTCCAAAGAGCATGTCTTTGTGCTGGAAAGCAGGTCAGTGTGGGCAATTTGTGACAGACACATGAATAATGCTGTTTAGTTTTCCATGACTCATAAGAGAATCCTGCGGTGTGAATCTAATTGAGACGGGCCAACTCAAGCAGCTGCTCTGACTTGCTCCTCTGCCTATGCTGTGCACTGTTTCTAAGCCTTCTCTTTCTTCTGTCTTTCACCTTGTTGTGTGTTTTATGTGTGTGTGTGTGTGTGTGTGTGTGCGTTTGCGTGCATACACGTGTGTGTGTGTGTGTGTGTGTGTGTGTGTATGTGGTCCGTGTGCGCTCCCTGCTTGCGGTGGCCCCGTGCGCAGAGCGGGCAGCAGGGTTGTGCTGTCGCTTGGTGGTGCCCTGCCACAAAGGAATGCCCCGCCTGACCGACCTGTCCGTCAAAACCAAAGACGTGTGGGAGATCCCGCGGGAGTCGCTGCAGCTCATCAAGCGTCTGGGGAATGGGCAGTTTGGGGAGGTCTGGATGGGTACGGGCAAGACTCCGTCACGTACAAACCCCCAACCCCTCCTGACCCACGCGGCGGCTGAGCAGGAACCTGCTGGAGGAGCCTAGACGCACACACACACACACACACACACACACACGCACACACCAGTGCACGTCTTCCAAAACAGGTCAGAAAGACCACATTCCATCCCAGTCCAAACACACCAGTCAATTCTTTAGTCAAATCACCAGCAGGATTCAGGCGCCCCTGGCCAAACTGCTTGGCGTGATCATATGCAGTACTTGTGAAATGTGGCCCTGTGCCATTTGCATATAGCAGCTCGGGAGTAAATTGATGTGCAGTAAGACGTGCACCCCACCACCACCACCTCCGCCTCCAGCCCTGGCTCCTGGCCCGCCCCGCTTTGCATGTTCCACTCCCTGGTAGTTAACCCTTTGTGTGCCTTGCCTTCCTTCCCTCCCCTGTAGAGAGTGCGGATGGTTTGTGCTTTAATTTAACGGCCGTGTGTGTGAACTACACGCCCGACACTGTGGGCCTGACCCACGATGCCTGGGAAATCGCCAGAAGCTCTCTTGAGCTGGAAGTAAAGCTGGGGGCGGGATGTTTTGCTGATGTGTGGTGTGGTAAGGCAATAATGATCCATCCATCAATTTTTATCCATTCTTTTCCAACCTTGATTTCCTGTTTTGAAGGGTATCTTGGAAGTACGAGAAGTATGTAGTCTTGTTCAATGTATTTTGGAATTAAACCAACAGTTATTGACATTTTCCACTTATTAACAAATGTAAAATACCAGATAGATCAAAAGTTGTGGGTTCTATTCAG
>JAVQKI010075534.1:0-12199 GCA_036025975.1 Nematalosa erebi
GCTATTTTATAAAATCACCAATATACGAGTTTATTTCTCGCAAATTTGTGACTTTTTTCTCAGAATATTGCCCCTCTTCACCAAAAAAAATAAATGTATATATATGTATAGACTACATGGCCCTAATACGCGGTCGTAACATAAAGATTCTTGAACATCCAAAACGTTTTATTCAAATTTCTAAGAGTTTGTATAAACATCACATTCCAAAAATTAGACTCATTCATTATTGAAAAAAATGCCTCTCAAAACGTTCTTGGCAGATATTTTTATGTCTATCTTAAGCTATTTTCTTACATTCGTGTTCTGACTTAACATAATTTCTTTCTAGATATCCCAACAAATTTTGAAATTTGTATGCTTTAGTGCAACAATATGCGTGTTTATCTTTTCCCGAGCTGGCCATCATCTTTCTCCAGCTATCTTCTGGTCTCTCACTATGTAAATACACAAGGTATCCTGGGTAATCATCCCTACACTACCTGCCAAGTGTGCTCCTGACCTTCCTCCGGTTTAAGGGGTGATTTTAAGGGCTGAAAAGTACTTCCCATTGGTCTTTAAGGTATTGGGACACCCTACTCTTACACAAGAATGTGCAAAACCAAGTCCTAGTGCAAAAAACAAGTGGAAGTGGTTGAAATGGTTCATGGTGATAAACAAATTGTCAGATTAAGGAGCTTGGCATGTTTATCTGGTATGTGTCTGTAAATTTTATGACACACATTTAGAAACATTGTTTTATATTTATACCGATTTGGCTTGAAGAGGATGGAAGGTAAGCACCGAAGTGCAAAGACTTTTCTTCAAGATTGCGTTAAAAGATAATTGTTCCAGTATGTGAAAAATATGAAAAATACTAGTCATGACTATTTGGGCAATTTGTCAGTTTTGTTTTTGTAGCTCCCATTTTTCTTTTGCAAGGAACAGTAGCTCAAAAAGAAAGCTTTAGATGGGAGCCACTCACGTATCTGGTGTTGTCAAGCACTAATGCACAAATTTGGATGAATTCTTGATTCTGATGAATACCTCAGCAGTGAAACCTTCACTTACCTTTGACATCGAAGGCCAAACCTTTTCCTAAATCAGAGAGAAGGGATCCATATGATGACTGATAGATTTGAGCTTAATTGCTTTCATCAAAGGTCAACTCTTTTATCATCAATGTGATGTCTTAAAAACACATCCATCATGCAGCAGGAATTCAGTTTTCCTTTCTGAAAATCACTGATTGCTTACTGCCAGATCCAAGGGCTGAGGAGTTGCAGGCCTCACTGTGCCAAGACATTGTTCATTTCAATCTGCCATAAAACTAGATTTCTAGGATACTTTTTTCAAGGTGTCGGCTCCTTTCCATGAGAAAGTATTTGGATGGACGTGATGTGCCTGATGCAGATTTTCATATGGTTTACATTACAGTGAGTGCTGCATGTCAGTAGATTCAGACATGAAAACAGGGCTCTTTTCTGCGCAGTACAGTAGTCTGTGAATCTCCAGGGAGGGCAAGGGCCTGAATGGCATCTTTGTGTGGACAGCATTTCCATCTCGGAGAGTTTACTGTAAAAGGCGCTGTTGTGTATGGGAACAAAGCACATGGCTGCTAACTGTTAAACGCTTGAATGTTCTATACGCCCCCTTTATTTCAAAGGCATCATCGTAAAAATCGTATCATGTCCAGCCTAGTCACACACATAGGAAGGAACTCTGCGACCCCAGTTAACTGCAGACTTTTGAACCACTGGAAAGTTGAATTTATTTCCCTTTTAATTAACTCACAAAGCTGATGTCATTTCAAAGGCTGCCTTGTGCTTTGACCCAGTCAAGCTGTGCCCATGGTTTTATGTTGGCCAACCCGAAGTGGAAAGAGTTGAAGGTGACCGATGAAATTTAGAACTGAGAGATTTTCTGGATGCTTCTGTGAGATATTGGGAACTGCAGGATAGGGACATTATAGGAGAAAGTGTGTGAGATGGTAAAATAGCTGAAGTATGTGTCAATGTGTGTGTGTGTGTGTGTGTGTGTGTGTGTGTGTGAGAGAGAGAGTGTGTGAATGGGGTGATGACACAGCCTTTGTTTCTGTGGGTGTGGAGGAATGTCCGGGGCGGAGGAGGTGCTCTATACGGGCCATGCTATGTTTAGCTCCGCTCTCCTCTCTCCTCCCCACCCCCCCCCCCCCCACACACACACACACAGCATCGCAGCATCTACTAGAAAGGCCCCCTTCATATGAAAGGAAACCACAGGTGTTTTAAAAGGAGACGTGGGGTGCAAGAGGGGTGTACACATGACCATGTTTTTAGAGGCCACTGGGAAAAGGAGAGTAGTGGTATGAAGCAGCAGCCTTTTTTGACAGCTGAATGTTTAACATGCGCTTTTTAACACAGCATCTGTTTGACGCAAGGGTGACCGTTTTCTCAGCAGAATAATTTTTAGAATTTTTTCTTTTCTTCTTTTTTTAAATTGGAGGCAGTATAGTGAGAATGTGTTTCATCCCCAGCCGGCTGTGTCTTACTCCCTCTGTGATCTCACCATTTTCCTTCACCATCCTGTCGTCAAGTAGATGCTACTATATTTTACAAAATCTATGCACGAGAAGCTGGCAGTGTTTTTAGGTGTGTTTCATTTCAGAGAGACTTCCTCATACCACCTCAGTCTCTCCTGCGGAAGCTCCCAGGTGGAGGGGATGGAGGGAGGGTTGCCGATGGTGATCAAAGGCTGGTGGGAATCCCCCGGTTGAAAGACTCCTCCAGCAGTTCCCCTGTGCCCCATCCCACACCTCACGTTTCCCACACAGAGAACCTCATTCATCCACAGAAGCCTGTTGGTTCTGTCAGCATACAGTGGCAAGATTATTCCAGCATTGCTTTGACTTTACACCCCTTGCCGTCTGGTGTCTTCACAGCTCATAGACGCCCATGAAAGTGCGCTCTGTGTGCATGTGTGTGTGTGTTTGTGTGTGTGTTGCCTCCAAAAAAGCATTCCTAAGACGTTACCTTACTGGATCAGTGCATGGTCAGAGGGTGTGGTACGAATGGCACAGCAAAGAGGCCTCAGTGTGCTGAGCTGTCGTCGGGCTTGGGTGGCGAGACTGAGGAAGGGGGTATTAGAGGCCAGTTCCAGTCACGCATTGGACACAGTGAATGACGACACCTTGGGGATGATGCTGAGTTCCCATCATCGCCTGCCCAACAGGAGGTTCAGGAGGTGAAATGCCACCATGCTGTGGTTACTCTGCAGCTGCTCTCAGGCTTTTTTAGGTAACTTGCTAAGAGACAACTGTGTGTGTGTGTGTGTGTGTGTGTGTGTGTGCGTGTGTGTGTGTGTGTGTGTGACCGCCCATGTCTTGCATTTGTCATTAACCTTAAAATGTCATATCAGTCCACAAAAGATCATGCATATCTACTTGACTATCTATTAGTTAAATAGCCTATTATGTGTGTGTCTTGTGGAAAATCTATCCTGTATGTGTGTATACTGTACATGTCAGTATGCATGCATGTGTCTATAGGCACTGAGCTTGTGAAAGCTATGTCAAACCAACAACTGAGGACATACGCTATGTACTGTAAATGACAGCTGACAGAGGTGTCAGCTGACCTCTGTGGGGGTGATGGGCCTGATTAGTTTGAAATTCTGTGTCTCTGAATTGGAGGGATAAGAATGTTCTCACAGGATTAGCCGTTTGCTGAAAAGTTGACCTTCAAAATTTGTCAGGTATTGTGGACAGTATTGCCTAGAATGATTGTGAAGAATGTGGGTGGGAAAACCACAGTACGTGACCAGGTTTTTTAATGAATTTGAAAAAATTGTGAAAAAAGCATTTGTGGAGATAATGTGAAACAAGCGAAGGAAGCTGTCTTGACATCTGTCAGAGATCATGTTTGTATGTGCACATGTCTGTGTTGGTGTGTTAGTATTTCACCTTTCAAATAAAGCCCCACAGCTTATGATAAACTCAGACTTCATTATCTTTGTTTTGTTGAGTAGAGGAGGCTTGAAGACAACCTTCTGCTTACCTATCAATGCTTTATTCACTTTATTCCATTGATTCTCTTAGAGCACTCAGCTTGTTTATGAAGCTGTCTAAACCGTTATATGGTTGATTTATTAATAACAAAGTACTGAATGAGGAAAACCTGAAATCAACATTTTACCCCAAATCCATCTTCTCTGTTGACTTTCACCAAATATTGATTTGGCATTTTTAGATGGAAAATGTGAACAGAAAGCTGATGGGGTCACTGCATAACCATCATCCTAATGCCATAACTGATGGTGTAAGGCCTACTTCACAGCAGTAGGGGGAAACCCAAACATACACCCACTGTAAATCATATTACTTTCATTTTGGCTCAAGTAAACCTTCAAAATGAGGCTTAAGGCTCTTTCTCTAAGAGCTCACTGTAGTGAGTTTCTCATAGTCCACCCAGACCCTTCAAGCAGCGAATGAAAGCCAGACAGCATGACATGCTCAGCAGCCACAGTTTAAATGAGCACTAGTGGGGGAGCAAGCTATGTGCCACGTAGCCTCCTTGAGGTAACACAGGCTTTCATACAGGCCACCCTCACTGTTCTGGATAGTTTCAACATTAACATCTTTTCCCGATTTTTTTTTTTTTTTTTTTTTTGCAAATTTCGCCCTGAAAGCTCTAATTAACAGAAATGTGTGAACAGCACTCCCATGTTTGTTGATGTTAACAGCTCTGGCATCTCCAGGCTGTTAAGTCTATTTATGCTCCATGGTCTGAAGAGCATTTCTTGCCTGCTGTGGATGGTAGTTAACATAGCGCACCATTTGTTTTAGTTACAGATGCTTTCACCATAAATATAGCTTATAAACTAAATATTGGGGCAGGCAATAGTGAAGATATTCTTGTGGCCAGTGGCAACCAAGTGTGCTGTTTATATTGCCAGAATTAAGCCAGCTTTATTACAGCTGCTGTCCTCTGTCCTCTTGAACTGTGGTTTTCCATAGAAAGGCATCACTTTACAGAGTAGAATGTGTAATGAACTAGTATTCTGATTGTGTGAATAAAGTTCAGTGTGCCAAAGCAGCTTTATTGACAAATCCGTTCCTAAACAGGATTATAGGGATTATGAACAGCACGCCTGCATATCAGATATTAATGCATGACAGAAGTGGTAATAAGGCCGCGAAATAAAGATGAATGGCCTTTACACTTCAGAGGACATACTTCTTTCTGCCACAGAACTTACGAGCAGTGATGTCAGATCTTGCTAGGAAAATAAGCTACCTGGACCCTGAAAACAAAACAAGTGACCCAAGACCAAAAAAAAAAGGCTTCCATATACAGTAGACCAATGAAAGAGACAGCTCGTCTGTAAAGATACCATTTGACTACGTCAATAAAATAGGCTACTAAAAAGGCTACTTAAAAGATGTTCTCTCTATCTCTTTCTCCCTTGCTTGCTTTTAGAGCTGATTGTAGCCTATGCTAGTATGTGTACAGTACATGCATTGGGACTGTATGCAGGGCAAAGGGGAGGCCATGTACAGAGCAATTTAAAAACAAGCCACAGCACTGAAATACAAGCCCAAAAACTCACAACCCACAGTTTCATTTTTTAAAGCACCATCACAGAAAATCAAGCCCAAAAGTCACTTATAATAAGTGGAATTGGCAACCTTGCTTACCAGGGTAAACTGCTGTTACTAGTTCTAAATGTATGGTTGCTAGCCTATGGTCAAAAGCCATCTGTTGCTATCAAGTGTCGCATCCAAAGATTCTGTCCGGTTTTGGCTTTTGTAAAATCACCATTTCCTAACTCCCAATTGTGACAGACTTAAAAAACATCTCGGGTCTCAGTCAGGCCCTTGAATTGTAAGCCTGTGTTAACATGACAGTTCATACAGTAGGCTTCACAAGGAGTTGGGGAATTGATATGTAAGTGTAATCTGCCAGAAAAGTGGACCTATTGTATAGGTGTGCGTTTATCAGTGACTGTGGTATTCAAGCCTTCTGTGTTGCACATGTTAACACTTTTTCAGGAATTCAGTATCCCAAATAAGCAATAATCTCAGGTTCTGAGAAATCAGGATATGCAAGATGGAGTACTCCGTTATAAAAAAAAATGGGATACTGTAACAGTAAAAATACCTTATCCAGTTACAGACAAAGATTCTAGAGTACAAAGTTTGACCCAGTCTAGCTGCAACAGTAGGCAACATTTGTCGCCAAGCAATTGCTAGCTCATAAACAAGGCCGTGATTCTTGGGTAGCTGGTTGCTATTTAGTTAACGCAAGGAGGTGGTTGGTAGATACAACAGGTATCACCACAGATGTATTTTCTTGTACAAAACTTACGTTTTCAGATTTAATAGTCAACATTTCTCCTCTCATTTTAAAAAAGTAATAAATCTCTAGCATTTTAGTTTAACAGTGAAATGGCGATCATTGTGTTAGTTTCACCATTATGATCAAGTCGAATGTTTTTCAGTTCTCAGAGTGTTCAGTGTTGCCAAGTTGCATTGCTCAACATTTGCATAGCTGGTCCGCTTACCTGACAACCTGTCTCTTTTTAATCTCAAATGCTCACTCCCATTGAAATAGACTAGAAACCTGTCGCTCAGTAGCTGATCAGTAAACAGAATATTAGTATTTATCATGTAAACAGCGATATTAATAACCTGATTTCTCTGCATTCATATAAACATGTATTGCTGAATATGATCAATCAGGATAAGCCTACTTAAGTACAAGGATACAAGGATACAAGGAAGGTTATTGCCACATGCAATCGGTGCATGTAAACGTAGTCAGTGGCAGTTATCAAAAAATAATGCAACTTCTAAATCACAATAGGCAATTGGATCAAACAGTGGTAGGCCTATAAGATTTGTTATGATAAGGTTCTGAGTATACCCAAAGATTGGCAGTAATCCCAAGATATGATATAACTGTTATTGTGTCAAAGTCTTGACAGTTCCTACATGCCGATGTGAACTATCTGCTTTCAGTCAGAGTTTTGCAAGCCCACACATTCTCCTATGAAACCTACTGTACCAGGCTACTGATCCTGGCACGCTGTTATCTTACAGGGTTAGTATTGAAATGGCTGAAAAGGTTTTTAACCACGACACCATCATGTCAGCTTTGGTTTAACAGAGATCAGTGCAGTTCAGTGCAGAAGTTATCACTGATGCTGTGGAACATTTTCAGGTCACAATGCACCCTCTTGATTTACTTTCAGCAACCCCAATATTAATGCCTTAATTACAGTAAGCAAACTTGGGCTCATTTGAGTAAGTGTGAGTGGAGCTGTGACTCAAAATGTAGGTGTTACTCAACCTCCCCAACCCTTTTGTCTTTGAGCTTGTGCAGAACTGGAAAACTTCTAGCTCCTTAGGTAAACAGTGTCATTATGGTGGCTGTACTCATACACAGGCCGCACAGACCCTCTCCATCAGTCGAGAGCAAGGCTACTGTAATCAGTCTTTCCAGATGGTCTTCTACTTTCAAAACTTAGAGAAACCTCAATGGAGTAGGATAAGTTTCCCAGAGATGCCATTCAGCCCACAGACAAAACGAAAGTTGAACACAAAGTTTTATTTCCAATCAAAGCAACTCAAAATTTCAGACAAAACATGCTGTTTATCAAGTCCTCCTCTTCCTTAGAACTAGCTATCCCTTTGCAGGGCTGCCAGCTCTTTGGACTTTTAGCTTCTTTAGCACCACCCAAATAAATTCAATGCCAGAACAAAGGCAGAAGTCAGTGGGGTCAATGTAGTTTTGCCAGAGAGGATAAGTAACTTTATAATTAGGCCCCCAGAAACCTGTGAATGATCTCTAATCTCTTGGAAATGTCAGTCCGTCTCTTGCCAAATCTTCCCCCTGGAGACTGGCAAGTCTGCAGTCATTGCCAGAATCCTGTGCCTGCAGCTGAAGCGGCAGCTGAGGGTGTTTTTTCAGGAAAACAGTGGGGCAAAAGGTTTGCCTGTCTAGCTGTGAATGATCTCTTTGACATTCATTATCATTCTTGGAGCTTCTACATCACCCTGTGCCCTTCTGGGGCAGACACCTGTATATGGCTTCAATATCCTGTCCGTTGGCTAGGTAGGCCTCACCACCCTCTGCGCTCAGAGAGTTTCAATATCCCTGTCAGTCTCCTCTGACAACACTGACAAATACTGTGAAGTTGGGTTAATATTAACCTTCAACAAATGCCTGTTAAATCCTCTTTAAAAGGGGCAGGGAAGACATTTCCTACAGCCATAGGGGATCAGTGTATTAGTTGTTCACCCGGTTTCCCTAAATCGTAGCTTTCTTGTCAGGGCCCCAGGCTTCTAGCCTCACACAGGGGACCCTTCCATCCTCAGCCTGTAATACCTTCAGTATCCTCACTTATGATCTCATGCACTTACAATGCTTGAGGATATTGAATTCTGAGGGTATATTGAATCAGCAGAGGGTCTTTTTCCATATTAATGTGTCCTTCTAAAATTGTATTAAGTGCAGTGAGTACAGGACTTAGGTCCAGCAAAGAGTAAAGCCAGACCTCATATGTTATGTTTTCTTTAACTTATCTGATTTCACTCACTATGCCATGACAGAGATGTTAATTAGTCTTGTCAGGGTTGGCAGGTGGCAGAGAGATTTGAAACAGTGGTAGTCCATCCACTGTGGCAGGCTTTAGGACCCACTGCTAGACTTCCACAACTACCTGTGTGGGCACCCTTTAATGATTCCTTTTCGGGGTTGAGTGCAAGCCATCATTTTCATGCCAGGCACCCATAACATTCTTGAGATAGGAGCAGAGGAAGGCAAATATGCAAATGTTGAGGCTTTGCCTTTGGCTCAGGCAGGTTGCCACATCAAAGATTGTGTTATTTTTGCTTCAAGAGCCACTGGGCAGCTTGACACAGGTCTCTCTGTGGTGCGGCTGGCACCACTCGCATCACAAGGGAGGGAGGGCGGCTACAGGTGCTCCCTTCAGACGTGCCGATGGCCGGGAAAACACATTTGAAATGTTGCTTGCTCTCAGGAGCTCGGAGTGTAGAATGCCTATGCCTGGAAGCCATAACAGAATAAAAAAAAATAAAAACAAAGTTATGTAGAATCAAATGTTTACAGAACACAAGAGGCGTTATGTTTGAACTGAAAAATAATATCACTTCTGCCCAATTATTACAGCATTTACCAAGCTTTCATGTCAAAATATTACTGGGGCTCAATTCTGAGTAATAATGTATCTCTTCTGTATAATAATGAACAGCTTTTAAAGTCAGCATGCTATAATCTTAGAATTAGGATGGTTGGGATAGGATGTATTTTAAGTTCATTATTTGGATACATTCTTGCATATTGTCATCACATTGCACTCAGTTAACAGCTTGATGAAAAAAACTCTCTTCAAAGAAAATGAGGCCTCATGCATGACATTTTTTTGGCCGAAGACTTCATTAAAAAGAAATGAGGATTAGTTTAGCCGTTGATTGTTTTTTAAAATGGGAATTTGGGAAGCCCAGAACCCTTACATGCTGTCCTTACATGTCCCCTTTGAATCTGCTGATGAAGTCACTCTGTTTTGTGTAACCTTAGAAACCTAACACAGCTGCTCTTAGTGTAGCCTGTAGTGTAGACTGTAATGCTAATTCTAAATTGAGTTCAGAGGAAACAAAAATTAAGGTATAATAGTACGGATGATTATATACTCAGGTCGTTTTAAGCTTCTAAATATTTTCTTAAGGATCATTAACTCTCATTAAAAATTGATTAACGTCTGTATTTAAATATGTAGAACTTCCTCTGTAAGTCCTTTCAGCATGAGCACAAGTGAATGAGTGGTGTTCGTCCAATCACACCCGCCACTGAAGGATGGACTCTGTTGACTTTATGAGATCAGCGCAGTGGGACAGGGCTGTAAATCCATCATGAGAAAATTTGTCACTGTGCTTGCAAAAGGGCCTCCAAGATCAATAAATTAAAGGCCAATATCTTCCCTTATTACTCCAGAGGATCATATTTCTAACACAATCAGCTGTGAGGGGCAGTGTGGCCATGTTCTTTCTATTTGCTCATTTTCGAACTGAACATGTTGTGAGTAACAACAGATAATTCAGTGTCGGTTGCAATCTGCCATACTGATCGGCGTCCATGGATAAGTACTCGTTTACTGCAGATTAATTTCACACCCAAGCCTTTATCTGAATCTTGGGATGACTTGGGATGGGATGCACAAGTCTGTTTGTATTATTTGTACTATCTGTCTCTCAGTGAAGGGCCCAGGTTTGTCTGGTCTGGTGGTGCATGGCCTGCAGTCTATTTCAGCATGCAGTCTTTTAGTCATGGAAAAACAGGTGGAGTGGGCAAGATGTCACACCAGGTGTCCCAACCACAGCAAACTCTCAGTCTTTCTGTTTCTTTCTTTCTCTTTCTTCTCTTTGTGTTTCTCCCTGTTCCTCTCTTTCACTCTGAGACACAACTCCAGACTTTGGCCGCAGTTCCTGGAATTTTACGCATTTTGAAGAAAACTGAAGAGGTCAGCATTTGGATGCGACACAAAAATTTGCAGTCCCGCTAGTTCCCCGACCCCACCCCACCCCCCACTACGACCACCACCACCACCACTCAGACCCCCAATATCCCCCGCCCCCCAAACCCATCCCTCCAGTCTGGTGCCAGTGGAGGGAGGGTGAGACAGATGGATAGAGAGACAGAGAGGCTCTGAACAAGAGAGATAGAGAGGGATGGCCTTTGCAGGAATGCAGTCGACGCCAGCATGCTCTTTGGCCTTTCAGGGGTAACCAAGCATGTTCCCCTCAGCTTTTCATCCTCTGCTTCTCGGTTGTGGAGATGAAAGAGCCAAACCTTAGCTGTATTACAGAAATACAGAATAGGAGAAAAAGAGTGTGTGTGTATGTGTCTGAATTTGTGTATATATGTGTGTGTGTGTGTGTGTGTGTGTGAGTGTGTGTCTATATGTGGGTCCCTCTGTGTGTGTGTGTGTCCTGGTGTGTTTGTGCATGTGTGTTTTGAGGGGCGAGGGTGGAGTAGGAGTGTAGGTGAGTTTGTTTGCTTCAATAGCTCCTGGCCCAGGGAGAGGCAGTAATCTGTAGCCAGATGATGCTTTTGAGGGGGGGATCAAGAGCTCAGAGCAGACAAAGAGCCTCGTTCTCTCTTAAAGGACTCATCTTCTAGCTGTCAATTGAGTGACCTTTAGAACACATCGCCATCCCTGAAACACCGGGGGCAAATGTCGTTGTGTATCCTGAGAAACAATTAGAGGTTAGCTGAGGGTTACAGCAAATTAAATGGTTCCAGGTCCCTGGTATTTAGTCTAGTTTTCAACTTTCCACTCAGTGTGCACATGAGCATGGAGTGAGCAAGTGACTTTCTGGAAAGTGAAGGCTTAGACATACCTTTACCGTATCTTTTGAAATCACGCTTTTCATCTGACACAGGTGGCCACATGCTCAAAGCTATTGTTATCTGGCAGTTAAAATTGCATTCAGATCACGGCAGAGCCTGTATTATTCTTTCAAATAAACAAGCCATGAGCCCTTCATATTTTTAAGACCCTCTACTTGATAACAATGAGTGTAAAACACCCTGGAAAATAAGCTCACATTACAAATATTCATTGATACTGCTTCTGCCATACCCCACCTGCTTAAGCTTAAGGAATGATACATATTAACTGGTTTATATTCCTCTCCAGTTGACGTGTACAAAGATAATTTCAAATGGAATTCCATCATGTGAAGTCAAGCTGTCTTAGTTCAGTTCCACCCATATTAGGGCCCCTGACATAAACAACCCAGCAGGGAAAACAACTACTCGGCTCAGTCAGCTGTTTGTTCCTTGCATCCCTACATTTGCTCTTTTACCTTTCTCAGTGGACCTGACAAATGAAATGTTTTAGTCAACCTAAGCAGAGATGTGTGTGTTTGAGGTCAACATAGGAAATAACAGCCCAGCTGCAGGTGTGCAACTGTTTACTCAGAGGATCCTCTAAAGATGTTTGTTTCTACTCAGAATATCTTTTACTCACCAAAATGAAATAGAAGATACACTTTTTTTCCCCTTTAAAACTCAATGTCTGTCAGTTTCAAGATCAAGAAAAAAGGGTAACACTTTTAATGTAAGGTACACATATTCACCATTAACGAGCAGCTTATTACCATGCAAGTGAATAACATGCTAGCCATTTGTTAATCATTATAAGTCACTTTAATTGTTAT
>JAVQKI010075539.1:0-14791 GCA_036025975.1 Nematalosa erebi
CTGACGCTTTTGTCCAAAGCGACTTACAAACGAGGGAGAACATTCAAACTACAACACAAGGGGAAGCTAAGCTAAGAAGTGCTAAAAGTGCAAGCTGTTGCTATGAAGTCAGGCATAGAAAAGTGCTAAGAAGTGCAAGTTCTTTGTTTAAGTGCAAAAGTGTAGTACAGGACAACATTAAGGCTAGGAGAAACTCTCGAAAGAGTTGGGTCTTTAGAGTTTTCATGAAGGTGGAGAGGAAATCTGTTTTTCTGGTGGCGCTAGGAAGGTCATTCCACCAGCGTGGAACTACGAGTGTGAATAGCCTTGATTGGCCTGTGCGAGATGTTGGCCGTGCTAGACAACGTTCCTTGGAGGAGCGAAGTGAGCGAGCGAATTTCATACAAATGACTAGATGTGCAAAAAAACAAGGCCATTTCTGTCAGTCTGACCCTCCACACACAGCGTTCCGTCTCGCTGCTAAAGCCTGAAACATGGACTTCTCCATTTGAGTGTCACACAGTGGGCAGCGATGCCATTTGTCTTTATCATGTCTCCGAGGCCTGTGTCTGAAGTCATCGCCTTCCATCACCACCAGCTCCTCCAAGTGCTGCCGCCTGCCGATCTGCTCCTGATGACTTAGCGCTCCAGTCCCACTGCCTGTGGAGCGGCTCAGTCAGCCGGAGCCTGTCAAGAGTGTGTCATCCTTAAAGGGGCTGGCCACAGCCACAGCCACAGTCCTAGCCTTCTCTCAGTCACTGGCCACAGCCACAGCGGCACAGTCCTAGCCTTCTCTCAGTCACTGGATATTGAGTGTGTGCGTGAGAGGGAAAAAACTCAGTGCTAATTTAAATGATGACCAAAAAATGCAAAGTCACTCGGTGAGCAGATTCTTGTACATGATCTTAAGCTATCTTGTGGGGTAGTGGAAAATGTTACTGTTTTTGTGTTTAGAAGAAACATGCTCATAGTAATAAATTAGCAAAAATGTTTTGCTTGTAATTAATTTAGCTTGCTTTAGTTAGACTTTGACCTTGCTCCTCGCCCACCATTCAAAATGTCACTAGCTTAGATTTTGTGCTTGCCCACCTGATCCGTTGGAAATCACACAGTAACCACACACACACACACACACACATCGTTTTCCCATGACTTAAACAGGGCTTAGTGTTTTTACAACTCCCTATTGTCCCCTTATTTCCAAAGCTGCCACAGTGTTTTAGAGCTCCACAGGCCACAGCTCTGGGATCAGCCATTATTCTCTGGCCACTCCATTGTCCCCTTTTTTCTTTTTCCTTCACTGTCAGGAGCGAACAATTAGCATTGGGAGTTCAAAGGGAGATCTGACAAACTGATTGCTGCCTTGATTATATTTGTAATTATATTGATCGTCGTCTAGAAGCTAAATGTGATTATCAGGACCCTCCGATTTAGCCAATTATTTGCCTGATGAAATTACACTGTGCTGGAACAAAGTGTCAACACAGGGACCATTGTCTCAGTGGCGGAGTGGGCCTGGAACAGCCCCCTCACACGCTCAGGGCTCTGCAGGAACGCTGCGATCTCTCTCACCTCACAGACTTGGGCTCTAGGAGATGGTGCATACCTGCAGACAGTGTTCAGCCAGCCAACAGGAAATACGCTGTGGAATATCATGAACAATACGCCGTGAATAGTTTGTGATACATTGGTAATCTGTAAATAAAGCTGCATTTACATTCTGCTTTGGTTTGAAAATGCGCACGCGAACAAAAAAACACACAAACACGCACACAGACACACACACACACACACACACACACACACACACACACACACACACAGCTTTTAATTTGGAACTTTTTAATTTGTTGAACTTGTTTTATTTGCATTAATAACGGAGACTGTACTGTACATAACAGCTGTTTTGGAAGCCAAGTAAATGTAGTGTGACCTCTCTTGTATATGATGTGCCTGTTGGAGACAGGAGGCTAACGGATGATCAGTTTATAATAACCCCTCAGTAGGGTCTGCCTGAGCTCTGTGCTAGTAAACACAGCGTCGTAATGCTAAGACAAACGATGAGTCATTCTCCTTGTTTTAATTCCCATCGTGTTCTTCATTAATAGCTGTTTTATGTCATTACACTTCATGCATGCATTTGGGTGCTAATTACTTGGCATAATTCATGCGTCCAGCCCCATTAGTTTATGTTAAGGCCATAAGTCAGAGTGGAGACGTGAGGACTGGAAGTGCATCGCCACACAGCCAGACTGTTTATCTCAGTTCAGTCAGCAGATAGAAGTCTGGCCCTCAGTGAAACTGCTTGCCTCTTCCATTTTGCCTCCTCCCACACTGAGTGAATTAAACATCCTCAGCCATACGGTGCGGGGAGTGCTTTGGCGTCATCTGTCCGCAATTAAAGCACGCCAGCCTGATAAGCAGTCAGATTTATGTAGTGTGGAGAGGAAGGACCGGAGGCTAGGCAGCAGAGGGGTGAGAGGGTGAGAGCAACACTTTCCTCCCGCTAACGGCTTTTCAACTGAATTTTAAAGATGCTGCAAAGAGAGGATGGAAAACTACTGAATTGTTTACTATTCTTTTGATTAATGTTTAACTTTGTCTACCATCCGAGTCGGACTGGGAGAGCTGGCTCCTCTGTGTGGGTGTGTGTGTGCACACGCTTGTGTGTGTGAGTGCGTGCAAGCTTTCATGCATGACTTCACTGAACTAAGTCAGCCGTTATCTTCACCCAGAATGTGTTATGACTCCAATCTGACCACACGGTGCCATGAGCCTTTGTCCAGTGCGCGAGTGAGCATGTTTGGCCTGCTCTCCACCCCCCCCCCCCCCGCGCTCCAGCAGGCCACAGATAAGACACCAGCCTCAGAAATATTTGGACTGGAGGGAGTTTCGCAAGCAGAAGACAAGCGCAAGGCCATGTTTCTCTGTGTTGTCCTGTTACCTAGAAACAGCTGACCCACCCGTTTGGCATCACTGTGCCCTCTGGCCCCTACCCCAGGGGCGGAGATGAGAAGAGACAAGATAATAAGCATCTCTGTCTCTCTCTCTCTCTCTCTCTCTCTCTCTCTCTCTCTCTCTCTCTCTCTCTCTCTCTCTCTTCAGTTTTCTTCTCTCACTGTCTCACTTCTCCCACCTATGCTGTGCTACTTAAGTAGAATCAAAAGATTTTCTCTTTCGCTGTCTTTGCTCCTCTACTCCTCTGTCAAATGACACATGCGTACCTCACCCATGAGATTGGCCATCTAGTCTTTAATTAGCTCGGGATTAAAACGTCACTGAAACTGATTTTTCTCTTTTTTTATCTTTCTATCAAGGCTCAGTTAATAAAACCTGTAAATTGTTCTTTGCCTGTACTGCAGCGACACTGTGACACAGCCTTGCGCTCCTGCACGGCCCTCTCTGGTGTTTGTATTACAGGCATGATTTGATTGGAAATGTCCTCTGTCAGGCACTGTGCTGTGATCTTAGTGTGATTCTCATTAAGGCCCATGGCAGATGGTGCAGTGGATGGACTTTTCCGGTGTGCTTTGTTAAGGGTTATGTGTTTGGTTAATGTGTTTCCTCTCTACCTCTCCCGGCTAAATTGCGCGCTGGGTCATTAATTCTGTGGTTAAGGCAAGACAGGAAGAATGTGGTCATAATCACCATGTGGTTTGTGGAAGTCTGATGGCCTTGCTGTGACACACACACACACGCACACATATGTAATCATACAGTCATGGACACACATGCGCGCACACACACACCTACACACAAGCGCACTGTGTGTCCGTGGCTGTGGAGTGGTTTGTGACGGAGCCTGTTAAATTGGGATTCCTGCCCTCCAGGTCCTTGACCTTAAAGGTGCACTATGAGATCCTGCATGATGTCACTTCTGTTGACATTCCATGTAAAGGACAAAATACTAAATAAAACTCTACTCTCAAATCCGCGCTTCTAAATCAACTTTGTTCACAGACCAAAAACTATGCAAGATCTCATAGTACACCTTTGAGAGGAACACAGACCACACACACCCTGTGTGTCCAGCACCAACATGTGACATCATTATAGTCTGTATGTGTGTGTGTTTTGTTTTGCTTGTGTGACTGGCAGTTATATCTGTGTCCACTAGAGGCTACTTATCATCCGCTGGTGAAAGACAGAAATGAGTTTTGCTCTGAGGCTATTGGACCCTGGTCAGATGTAGCCTGTGCTCGTCTCTGTGCCATTATCATCTGTGACGCGCTCACACACACACAAACACACACACACACGGTCACACACACACACACACACACACACACGGTCACACACACACAAACACACACACACACGATCACACACACACACACACACACAGTCACACACCACTCCCATGGATCTGATTTGGGCTTTTAACTAAGTGCTGCAGGCATTGCTCCTCCCCAAAGAGTTTCCGTAAACCTGTCCTATCGCTGCTGGAGCCTTACTGGCAACAGCGCGACAGTGTTGGACAGATGGGAGGTAAGGAAAGCCAATGAGATGTTATTGAACTCCAGCCTCGCGGGGGTTCACAGAGCAGCCCAACGCTGCATTCATATGTGACATGGTTATGGTCAGGAGCTGTCACAGGCCATTTTCAGAGGCCCTGATAGCCTCCAGGTGGGCCTATTTGTTTTCATGTTGCACTGGCTCAATGTGGTGTGTGCCGTGCCGGGAAGTAAGCAATATTAAGTGTCAGCATTAATCATTTAACATTGCAATGACTGTTTGAGCATTGAGACAATATTAATCCACATCACATGAACATCATAAACATGTGAGAGATGTCTGATATGTCAAAGCGAAGCGAAGCAGAGCTGAGTGCAGGGTTTTGGTTCCAGGAGTTTACAAGCGTTTTCTCTTTGAATAATTATAGCTGAGACTGTTATTAGCCCCCTGCAACAGACGGCCACACCAGAGCTGTACACAGTCCCAACTCAATCCAGTGCAAAATTGGATTTTCTTGCCCCCCCCCTCTCCCAGAATCACTCTGTAATCGTATTACACTGTCACAGAAAAATGGTTATTGTTTTGAAATGAGATCGCCCTTATTGAAAAATGTCAAGAATGGCAGTGGTGCTAGCTGCACGGGCCTGGCGCACCCATCTCACCCACGGTGCGGCTGTCAGTCATCTCAGAGGGGGTCGCGGCTACAGATCAGGGGTCAGCTTTGGCCGGGAGAGGGGGCGGACGCGGAGGAAGCCGGGAAGCTCCGGAGGGGCAGAGGGGGGACGTCTTAGTCTCCCCCAGCACAGAGGGCCCCTTGGCCAGGGGGGCACACGGTCTGCATCTGGTTCCACTAAACGCAGGGTCATCTCAGCAGGGGAGCATCCCCTCACTCCACACCAGCGCTCCCAGCGGCCTCCACACCTCTGGCTCCCAGCCCCGGACCCTCCTCGGCCCTCCTCATCCACACCCTGCCCTTGTCTCCAGGCTCTCCGTGCCAGCCCCCCATGCAGCCTGGGTCTGCTGCTGCTGAAAGGCTCTGTTGTGATGAGCGCTGGAGGGGAGTCAAGTGAGAGTGAATGAGAGTGAGATAGAGAGAGAGAGAGTGGATGGATTGAACGGAGAGAAAGAAAGAAGGAGAGAAGGGCTTGGAGAGAGATCACAGAAACGTTCTGGCTTGGATGCCCCAGGGATGAGCCCTGTGCCCCTCGCCCCCACCCCCCCACCCCCCCCCCCGCCCACACCTCAGGAAGATCCCCCGCTACTGACGGGACACATGCCTTTCACAGCTTCAAGTCTGCTTGACTCTTTTAAGCCATGTTTTGCTTTCTCCAATAAAAACAGCCTCCGCAGAGGAAGACGGAGTCCTCTCCATATTTCTCGTAATTAAAACTTGACAAACAGACCGAGAGGGTCCGTGGCGCCGTGGTGAGGGATTCCCTCCTCCGGACCGAGCAAACAGTGTCAGTCCCCGGGAGGCGAATGTAAATATGAAGAGTCTCTGTTGTGTCTGCTTAGTCTCCAACCCAGCGGGAGGCTCCTGACCTCACCGCTCTGGAGACACAGCAGGATGTCCTGCGCGTCCTCCTAAAGCAGCTCTCATGACACAGTGCGCATTTAGCTCGTCTGCTACACAATGGCTTACTCTGGGTTGGACAGAAGGCATGGCTCTGTCTGTGGAGGTGCATGTGCTACATACCTGCTGCTCTAGGCCTGCTGCTTGGCCTTATGGGCCTGCAGTCAATCACTCTTGTCTGAAACAGGAGTCAGGTAAGGACTCCAGAGTAATCTCTGAGAGTGTGTAGCTGAGTCTAAGCCCTGCTTGTTGTAGTAACAGAAATCAAGTCTGAGGTCAAGTGTTGTGGCGGGTCGTTTAGTTCAGCAGCGTCTGCAACTGTGGTGTTTGTGTGTGTGTCCCACAGGATCCAGGCCAAGACCAGGGAGCTGCGTGAGCGGCAGGCGCGGGAGAGGGACTACGCCGAGATCCAGGACATCAACCGCACGCTGAGCTCTGACGAGGAGCACCCCTACGCAGGCATCGGCTCCTTCGACTCGTCCATGGACAGCGGCCACTATCAGCGCCCCCAGAGCCCCCACCAGGACGAGCCGCAGCCAGTGGAGGCCGTCTACGCTCAAGTCAACAAGCCCCGCAACGGCCGTCCCCCGTCAACCAACAGGTAAGGAGCTACAAAGACATCTTCCTCAATCCCTCTGGGTAAACCTTCATGCTATTATTCCCCTAAAGGGTTGGTCTTGTATTGGTTTTCAGTTCCATATTCACATTCAACAATGTAGTGCTTGATATTGTTCTTGGCCTTCATATCTTGCACTTTGAGAAGTGTGCAAACCAGTTTTGAAGACCCTATCAAAATGCTGCCTCACTGCTCGCTGTCTACAAAAGCCTGTTCATCTCTCGCTCTGTTTGAAGTGCCCCATGGAAGGCAAGAAGTCCGTCTCACTCTGTGACTTATTTCCTGCAATTGCTGAGTAAAAAAGCACTCACATACACACACATGCACACACACACACACATACACACACACATATACAAACACACACACACACACACACCTAGGCCCACACAAACAAACACACCTCCACACAGACAGGCACAATAATCAAGTTCCATCCCCAGCGTCCCACTGCTAGAGCGTGTGGTGAGGTGAAGCATCAATAATTCTCAGGGTGTGAAAATTTAATAACAGCCGGCATCTTTTATTAGCCTGGATCTTGTCAATCCCACCTTCACCCTCCCTCCATCCCACTCTCCACACACACACACCACATTCCGCACACACTGTCACACTCACACACCTTGTCAGGAGAGCATAAGATGTGTGTAAACTCATTTGTGTCACACACAGAGCAAACCATGCCGTATACCCAAACCAGTGAGTGATATTTTGGCGTGTGATAGCAAACATGCCCTGCCTACTGTTTTCAGTTTACCCTGAGGTTTGAGGTTGGATTGGAAATGTGTTTGAGCACCTCAAGTTTTCTCCAAGAGAGGTGTTCTCTGTGTCAGACATTGCTTAGGAAATGCCATTTATATGTCTGGAATTAGTTTTCTGTTTTTTTTTTTTGTTGTTGTTGTCTTTATGAGAAGTTTCAAGGAACAGCTTGTATCACAAACACCCTCTCGGTGACACGGCAGAGATCTCATAAACAACAGGCGGAGTGTTCCCTGTTCGCACTCTGCCGCTTGTGAAGTCTGCCGGGGCGCTGCCGTCTCTCAGGCTCCTGGGCCCAACGCCTCTGCAGTCGTCAGAAGTGTCTCTGATCCCTCAGGCTCCGCAGTGAAGGGAGGAAGAAAGGAAGACGTAAAAGTCACTTCCCTCCCGACACACACACACACACACACACACACACACACACACATACACATAAGCACACACTGCTGCTCCACACACACATCACTTTCTCTCCGGAACATAGAATGCAACTTTGCATACCCAACCCACACACACACACACACACACACACACACACACACACACACACCAACACTTTTTTTTTCTCTCTTACGGACTTTCCCTCTCCTGTGCCTTTTCTCTGTCTCTCTGCCTCCCTTTCCTCCGTCTGGTGCGCACTGGTGTTGCTCATTATAATCTAATTGACTTGGCTGGGCTTGAAAAAGTGCCGTGCACTTATTAAAGAGAGCAGCTAATAACCGCCCTTGATTGGCAGGTGTCACTTTGCGTGTGACCTTTCTGTGGGCTTAGCAGATGGCAGAATTCGAAATCATGCCCTCTCCGCCACTCAACTAGTGAGCTCCAGAACCCCTCTCTCTCTCTCTCTCTCTCTCTCACTCTGACCTTCTCTCTCATTCCCTCTCCTGCCTTCCTTCAGACTATTTTTCTGACTCTGTTTGCTTTTACTTACATTCTCTCTCCCTCTCTCTCTCTCTCTCTCCCTCTCTCTCTCTCTCTCTCTCTCTCTCTCTCTCTCTCTCTCTCTCTCTCTCACTCTCTCTCTCTCTGAGCCATGCACACACACACACACAGCTGTGAACACACCTTTATTAATGTCCCCAGAATAAGACTCTGCAGTGCAGAATGACGGGCTTATCTCAGTAAGGCTTCTAAATCCATGTGCCAATATCTGCTGGTGCCTTCAGGGCGGCGCGATCGATTCAGCAGGTGCATGTGGTCTGGACGCCGGAAGCCTCAGGTCTGTCTTAGTCACCGCGTGAGCTCCATAACTATGGCCCACAGCCTGCATGGGCGAGACCACATGATAAGGAAGTTGGAAACAGTATGAAATGGTTCTGAAGGAGTACAAGCCTTTTCTCAAATGGGTTTTTGTGTACAGCTTTTAGATTGCTTTCCCTGCACTACCATCCTGTGGCACATTGTACAGGGGCAATTTTGTCAGGAGCTGCCATGTAATATGTGATAAACAGCTTCCATGAGTTCCTCCTTGCCAGAATCGGACTGATTATCTCATTTCTTCTCCACGGCGACAGTGATGCTATTTATAGGCATGTTGCATATTGCCATTCTCCAACAGAAAACAAGGAGTTTGAGATTCTTGTTGCATGCGGAGGCTAATTGCAAGCAGATGCCTCATTACCTCTCAAACAGTTCTGAAATGATTATGCCTTCCTCACACAGAAAGGCTCTTTTTTCCACGCAAAGACCCTCTTATCTACTGGGTGCATTCCAGGTTCAACGTGAACATCAGTGCCTCAGGCAGATTGAGAGCATGGCTCTTGGACTACAGCTTGAACACATTTGGTCAGGTATTTCAGCTGTTTCAGCAAATGATTTTCCTGTTTGATAGGTAACAGGACTGGACACAAAAGACTTTGGCTGAAACCTTGGCAAAGTGACAGGTTGTTACTAGGCAATGCCATTTTTGCAGCTGCAAACTTTTCTGGCTTAATTGGTTGTATTTTGAGTAGAGCTGGACAGAGCTGGACACTCAAATACCCTGCAGAATGTTGTGTCCTAGTGATGCTAGCAGTTTGTGTGAAATGGAAATATATTGAGCTTACATGCAGTGCGTCAGTGATGTCAGCCCAGCCCCAGCACTATTGGAAATGTTTTTTGCCCTATTGGTTGGAGGACGTACATCACAGTGCACAGTAAGGCTTTTGTAAGTTCCCTTTGTACTAGTCTGAAAAGCAGACTATACAAGCCTTTTGAGTTCCGTCTCTCACTTGAGAAAGAACGGAAGACCTTTTTTCATTGTCTTTACATTGAATTAGCAGGAAGAGCTTCCTGTTAAAAGGTCACTGCATGGGAAGCTGATCTGTCCTGAGAGGGGAACTGTTTTGCATTTGTCAAGTCAATGACTTTAAAAGGCAAATGTGTCATCGTAGCCTTAGAGCAAAACACGAGAAGCTTTTGACCACCCTGGAACCATCTAGCAAATCAGCCTATCAGATCCATTTGTAGTCAGCATGAAAAAGTTGGACAAACATTTGACGGCTTTTTGAAGTTGTGTATGTAAATCGGTCCAAATAAACTGATCTGAATTTGTATATATTTGTGTGTGAACGTTAGCATGTCAGACTGCCTGCATCTCCTTGTGTATCAGTAAAATATAATTCTATTTTTATTTCTTTTCAGAGTCAGGGCCGCTGAGTCTGTTGAGTCTTTGATCATTTGGTCTCATTTTCTCCTCTGCCTGTGCATCTCCTCTCCCTCCACCAAATATATTCTGTTCTCCTCCATATTTTTGGGAGGGGAACAGCAGAATCTGTCTCCAGTTTCCCGGTGTAGTGCCCGCATGTGGACATTGTGTGTGGGGATGTGCAAAGGTGACGCTGTGTGTGTCGCTGAGTATTTTGGGCATGGGCTGAATGTGGGAATGTTGGCGGGGGCGTCACACTAGTGAGTGTGGCGCCATACGGCACTGCCCCCCCCCCCCCCATGACCACCCACAAAGGCCTGTTGAGTCTTGTGCCTGGGGCCAGGCATTGAGCCTCACACAACTCAGCCCTTTATTAGTCTTTCTCTCCTAAGACCAGCCCTGACCAGACCTCCCTCTCTCTCCCTCTCTCTCTCTCTCTCTCTCTCTCTCTCTCTCCCTCTCTCTCCCTCCACTGCTCTCTACTACCCTCCTTCCCCATCCATTTGTGAAAGCTTCATAATTGGTGTTATTTAACAGGGAGCAGAAGTGAGATATTGTCTTTTGCTCTGAGCCATCTGTTGGGGGTGGTGGGGGGTTCTTTTTGACATCTTTTCAGGGCTATTCCTAAATAATGAATTGCTGATCAGAAAATAAAATTAGAATAACACATAATTCATAACTGATCTATTTATTTTATACTGCTTCTGAATGCATTTCCTCATGAAAATGGAAAAGGCTCTTGGAGAAAAAAACAAAAAAGCGGTGTGTAAAAAGCAATGTGTCATGTGACAGTAGAGCCAGAGGCATGCCATCCTGCTGCAGCAGGCCCCTCTCAATCTAATGAAGCACTTAGTGGCTAATGAAGCTGGTTCCTGTCATATCCCTGGCCATCTGATGGTGTGTCTCCTCTGCCTGTGCATCTCCTCTCCCTCCACCAAATATATTCTGTTCTCCTCCATATTTTTGGGAGGGGAATAGCAGAATCTGTCTCCAGTTCCCCGGTGTGACTCTGTTTGATAGTGCGCATGCCACTTGTGTAGTTTTTGTCCTCCATCACTCCTCCACACCTCCTTGTTTCCTCTTTGAGCCGTCGTTTGAGCGGTTTCATAAAGGCCTTGACCATAACATCTGTAATATCTCTGTTCAGGCATCCTCAGTAGCGTTTCCAGACTACAATAACCCCCCTCGCCCTTACCTTGCTCTCGCATCTCTGAAGAGCGCTTGGGTGATTAAAGGCTATTTGAAAACAATGAAATGCCTGTTGGGGAGCAGCACATCCCAGCCTCCTCCAGCTGTGCACATGCACCAGGCCAGCCCCGCATGCCCTGCCCATTTCATCAGACCTCTCTGTTATTGGGTCCAATCAGAAGGTCAGCAGCTCCATAAAGCTGAAACAAAACAGACGCCAAGGCTCATAAAAGCCTTTTGTGTGTGTGTGTGTGTGTGTGTGTGTGTCAGACTGGACCCCGTATACAAACACGGGTGAACACACTTGAGCCAGAATGTTCAGTTAGCACAAAGCAAATGGCAAGATGGTCTCAAGTTTAACTAGGACGCCCCAGTACCCCACAGCAACATGGGCCGTGTTTCCTGTCTGAGAGCAGGCCCTGAGAGTCCCTCCACAAGAGCACTTGAGCTCTGGCTGGTCCGTGCCTCCTGGCCCGCGGGAACAAGCAGCATCAGACACTCATTTTATTCACTCCCAATACGCGCAGGCAGGAAAAGTGGACTTTCAGGTTGTGCAGATGGTATCACTTTCGGGAAACGAGCTAAATGCAGACCTCCCTTCAGCCCATAATAAATGCTGACTTTTTTTTTTTTTTTTTGGAGTTGTTTTTTATGGCTGAGATATTAGTATGACATTAACTTTTTATTTATTGAGTTGGTCCAAGTACAGCTGCACATGAGAGGACTTCTTTAAAAAATGCGAGGGTCTGGTGAGATGGAACGGAGTGATTTTTTGTAGACAGGCGCTTGACAGGGCAGCAGCCTTGTGCCAGTTCCAGGACCCCTTGGGGTTTTTTTGTCTGGGTTCTGGAAGTCGGCTTCTTGTTTTGGAGCGGCACCCTGACAGGTGCCAAGCATGATGGGATTTGGGGAAGCGTGAAACAAACCGTCACCTCACTGACGCGCACAGGTGATTGACTGCAGCTCCCATTAGACCTGGAGTCTCTAAGCTGCACAAAGAAGAAAAAGTGTGTGTGTGGGTGAGTGAAGGGGTGTGTGTGTGTGTGTGTGTGTTGGGGGTGGGTGGGGGGGGTGGGGCTGGGGGTGGGTGAACAGAGCTGTTAAACTTTGTGGTTTTAGAAAGTCCCAGAATTTTTTCACTCTCACAGACCTGTGACAGTGTGAACTTGACTGATGGCTGACTGTCACCCTTTCAGAGGTGTTTTTGTACTTCTCCTATTGCTCTTCTCTTCCCTCCTTTCTTTCGTAGAGGTGAGAGGAGAAATTATGTGGTGTTGAGTACTGAATGTTTTTTATAGTGGATGGGAAACCATTATGCACACTTCCAACATTAGATAAACGGTCAGGTCTTTAACATTTTGGTGTGTGTGTTTGTATGTCTGTGTGTGTATGCATGTGTGTTTGTGCATTTAAAGCAGATTTGAATTGGCCTTGTTAGTATTCCCAAGACAAACACACACACACACACACACACACACTTTACACCTAGCCCCAGCCTCCTTCACAGCTGTCCTGCTGTGTTAATGTCACTCTCACTTATGGAGTACAACCCTGGGCCACTAACAGGGCTCAAAACACCCCCCATGTCCACGGCCACCATCACCAATCACCAGTGAGATCACACTTCTACACGTTAATCAATTTTACTAGCTCTGCTTGTTGCTTGTTTTGTTTTTTTTGGCTATTGTAACCTTTTGCTGCCTTATAATTCTGTTATTATGAAAGAGACTGGGCCATTCTATGTCTTACTTAAGTCTGAAAACTCTGCAGGTCTACCTATGTCAGTCAGGAGACTGTGTAAAATATGTTTTGTGTAAGATCAATACTTTAGAACAGGGCGGTGGGGTTGTGGTGTCTTGGTGGTTGAGGAATCTGGCTCTGCTAGTAGCCTTGAAAATTGTGGGTATGAATGCTGGCTGCCACTGTTGTGCCCTGGAGCAAGGCACTAAACCCTAAGTTGCTCTAGGGGAGACTGGCCCTGATGGAATTGATAGACAAATGCAAGTGGCTTTGGATAAAAGCATCTGTTAAATGCATAAATATGAACAGACAGTTTTACGGAGGAGGAAGGTGTCAATTTTTTTTAGCCTCTTTTTTTTGTCAAAGTTCCCAAACCCATAGCTCAGGAACTAAACCATCTAGGCATATCAATAGAAAGTGAGTAGCAAAACCATCACATTTGGTCTGAATGATCCTACATGGTCATAGCAGTACCTTAAAATGGATTGGAGATATCTGTACCCATCATAGGCTCTAATTCAGACCTCACAAGTCTGAAAAATCATTTTGGATCTCATTTTCAGAGGACCCTAACACCTTGTTGGAGTTTCTTTATTCTCTACTCTAAGCATGGGTGGAATGGGTCAGTGTATTCCCTAGTGCACCTGCTGTCAGTGGGAGACACCATCGCTATCATCTCAAAGACAAAGATGCTCTAATAAATAATAAAAATGAAAGATTTGCATAATAGTCAAATTGGTGATTTTTAAAAAGAAGAAATCATGGAGAATAAGGAACAAAATACAGTGAAAAAAGCTTGAATGCTCTGAAAATGAGATCCAAAGAGCCTTTCTGCTAAATCAAGAGGCTATGCTGGGGACAAATATGTCCTCTGAAGGCCTGAACAGAGCTCAGCCAAAATCTCCAATAGACTCTGATCAGCTTTTAGGGTCTGCTGTGACCAGGCAGGGTCAGGGAGACCCAGCATGACGAGTCAGCTTTTTCTTCGTCATGTCCCTCTGATTAAGTCATGTCATTATGTAACCCTGCAAGGTGATCAGCTGCTCTTCTATCACTTCACCTTTGATGTGCTTTCTCAGCCTTTAGTGAGGGAGCTCATGCGCTGTGTGAGATGTGTGTTTGCTGTGGAGCGTCTCAAGTTGCCAATAAGAGCATAACAAAGAAGCCACATTGTTGTGCCAAGTGCTTCAGCATGAGCTGGTGTTTCTGGGTGTAGTAATTGTGTGTGGTTCCTTCAGTTAATTACCACGAGTTTATTGTGTTCTGATTTGGGTTTGTGCCGCTCCCCATAATTGCATTAAATCAACAGTCGTGCCTGACACTGTTCAACGCGACGGATGTGTCTAGAGTCCCTCGTTTAATGAAAGCCTCATCAAAGGGTTTGCTACGTGGTGTGTTAAATTGTATTTGTGAATAATTCATCAACCGAAGAGGAAGGAAGAGCACCTCGAGATGGCTTGCGTTGATGTTTGGTGAGCGTAAGTGTTTAATCTCTTTACCCATCAGGCCTCGGGGGAATACTAAAACTCGTACATCTACACTTCACTAATAGATATGCACTCTTAATGCTGCTCCCAACATGTGTGTTAATTGCAGCGCTGCAGTTGTAACAAATGGCTCCAATGACTAATTACAAACATGGCCACTTGTTCTTCACAGTCCTCCTCTTACTGTCCAACTCCGATAGCTCTCCTCTGATATCAGCAGCCTTCTTCTGCTTAGATCATGCCAAAACAATGACTACTATACTCCTTTACTTCTCTCTGTGATTTCTCTTAGGCCTGATCTATTACTGTGTCAGTGTGTGTGTGTGTGTGTGTGTGTGTGTGTGTGTGAGAGAGAGAGAGAGAGAGAG
>JAVQKI010075593.1:0-10844 GCA_036025975.1 Nematalosa erebi
CTCTCTCTCTCTCTCTCTCTCTCTCTCTCTCTCTCTCTCTCTCTCTCTCTCTCTCTCTCTCCTTCTACCCCCCCCCCCATATATATCTGTTTGTGTATGTTCAGTATATGTCATTTGAAGTTTATTTGGGTATAAGTATATGGTGTGTGTGTGTGTGAGAGTGTGTGCATAAGACGAAGTGTGTGTGTGTGTGTGTAAACTGATCACAGCTCCTCATCATCTGTCATCTTGTCCCTCCTCAAGTTCACCTATGATGCATCTGTATGTGCGTGTAAGAGAACACCTCATCTCACACAATAGGCCACTCACTCCCCATCTGACGTCTTACCCGTTTGGGTTCCCCCTCCCTGGAGAACCGCAGGGTTTTGTATGGCCACCGTACTGTAAATAATGCCAGCCAGTAGACAGCTCAGTGTTTTGGGTCTCTCTTCCTCATTCTACATTTTTCATTTTTATTCTTTTAGCAGATGCTTTTATCCAAAGTTTGTTACACTTTGTCAGCTATCAATTTCATCATGGCTCGTCTACCGTAGAGCAACTGAGGGTTAAGTGCCATGCGTATGGGCACAGCGGTGGCCAATTAGAACCCACAAATTCCAGGCTACTAGCAGGCTAGCCAGGTTCCTTAACTGCTATGTTTCCACTGCTCTTCTGAGGCTTTCATTCGCTTTAGGCACCAGTAAGCTTTCAGCTAATTAAGCCTTGGTGTAATACAAAACAGGAGATGGATGGTGTGTGTGTGTGTGTGTGTGTGTGTGTGTGTCTGCGTGTGTGTTTAGATCTCCATTTTATCATAATGTGTGACAGACGGTGGGGGTCCCATAATTCCTGTCTCCACGGTGACAGGCTTACTTCACTGAGCTGGAAACTTGTTTTAATGACGGCCTAGCGTAGCAAAGGAAAGATTCGTCATTTCATTTTTCGCTTGAAAGATCATGTGATCAAGTGGGACTTATTTTCTCAGTGTGTTCTCTCTCTCTTGGAGACACAGTAGTGTGTTTATTGGTCTCTTCAGAGAGAGAGAGAGAGATATATTACCTATGCTTGAGTTAAAATATCACAAAATATAATTAAACAATATGATTGTCTTTTATTCTTATCTGAGAGATTCTGTATTTGTGTGTGTGTGTGTATGTTAATGGGTAGTAGTTCTTTGTGGGGCCTATGCAGTAGCTTAGTGGCGGTGTGTATGGTGTGTGATAAAGATTCTAAATGTTCCAGTGTGTGTGCGCACGCACATGGTGGGTGAGGGTACATTTCAGTAGGGAGCTGCCCCTGTGTGTTTTGGAATGATGAGGGTTGGGTCATATGGACATGTCTGGTCTTGCCGTGTATGTGTGCAAGCACATGTGTACCTGTGTGTGTGTGTGTGTGTTTTTCTAAAAGTTTCCATGGAGTCCTTTGTAGTGGAACTCCAGACCACCAATACACACACACACACACACACACACACACTTTAGCTTACAGGACGCCGTTAGTCTGGTTTCCTTCCCCTTTTAGCCAGGTGCACTCACCCCTGCTATCATTAGCCCTACTGTAATGTGCCTTAGAAACACGCCTCCACTGTTTTGACATCATGTTCTTTCTGCTCTTATCATGAGTGCCCAAGACCCATCCAACCTCAGTGTTTACAGAAGCCAGCTTGTAATGAGTCTGTAACCAAAGACCCACCTAGAGTAAAGCATTGTTAGACACATTAGTGAACATGCCTAAAGTGCCCCTGCCCAGTATGTGAGTGTAAATGGTGGAGAGGTTTTGGTTACATAATCTTTCACCTGGAACAATCTTGCAAAGTGGGCTAGAATCGACATTCCGAGTTTCAGCCCAAAACTTGGACCTCTAAGTCCCTGGCATGCTGTGATGGGAACGTTTTGTGTGAATTCATTGTTAACTTCAACCGAAGCATACGCCCTGGCATGTTATCACTGTGACTGGCAGTGCTCAAGTTGACCTCTTGTTGACCTTGTCTGCCCTCTGTCTTGTGTCTCGTCTCCCTACAGGAGAGCCTGCAGCAGCTGATCCTCATGAGCCTGCCCAACGTGCTGACCATCGCCAAGGACCCTCTCTCAGGTACGCGCCACCCTCCTGCCCGTCTCTCTTCCCATAGATAACCTTTGACCTTTGAGTCTTTGTTCTTATCTAACGGTCATGTTAGTCTTGATGTCAGGGTTTTTTCCCCCCTATCCACAGGACTTTGAAGTGCCAGTATTACAGATACAGTTTCATGTTTGGTACTAGATGAATATAGTCAGGTCAGGTCAAGTCAAGTGGGTTTTATTGTCATTTCAGCCATATACACTGTATTTAGTGAGACGAAACAAGGTTTAACCATGGATTAAGATATATAGACATTTAGACATTTAAGAGAGGCTACATTTAGTGCAATTAGGCTACATTTAGTGCACACACATTATAAATATACAAGTAAATATCAGTGAAGTTTGTCAAATGAAATTAAATAAAAATTGGTGTTCTGTTTGTGGTCCTGGAGAGTCTGGGATATTCTGTTTGTTTTATATTAGTGTCCCATGCTAACCTAAGTGAATTGGCCTGCTTGTGTGCTTGTGTGCTGCTGTGTGCATGTGTGAGTGCATAAGAAAAAGTGTGTGCTTTGCGGTGTGACTCGTTGAAGGATGCAGCACCCTGTGTTAAGGTCACAAAAGGGAATGGCAGGATGTGGACGATCAAGCTCTTTCTCTCTCTCTCTCTGTCTCTCTATCTGTCTGAGATTAAAAACCTTGTCTTGTTGAAAGCCTTGTCTGGTAGGAGTTCAGATTATGAAGTGGTGTGGTGGAGCTCCTGTCCACACCACGTCCTGTTCACACAGCTGGAGGAAACGTTGTCAGGCAGGCAGGCAGACAGACAGGGAGTCTTTGTGTTTTGATTTGTTGTATACTTAGGCAAATTATATGGGAGCTAGTTTATGGGCAAGTATATTGCAATCAAGACATTAAGTTGATATTTTTTTCCCAACATTGACCCACATCGCACTTTATCGTGCTGAAGTGATTACAAAGCCAGTCTGTCCTGTTTATCATTCCTGCTGTAAGGAAGCGGGACCAAGGCTATTTTCAGCCAGTGAATGAGACGGGGGCTTATTTACATTTACGGCTGTCAGTAGCCTACTTGTCCATCCGGGTCTTGAACAAAAACCCTTCCAATGGTGCTTTGTGCGTTGCCTTTGTTATGGCGAGATTGGGATCAGCAGGATGGTGTGTCGTGTTTGTTAGTAGGTGCAATCACTGTTCCCAGACCTGTGATCCGTTTGGTTTCTTGGCTAAGCTAGTATGAGTTTTTTGAGTGTATGTTCCTTACAGATCCAGGAACAGTTTGATCATAGGGTCAGGGTGCACTGGATGCATTCTCCCATTCTCTGGTGCAGGCTAGTTATCAGATTGATCTCTGAATGCATGTTGGGAATGGGGGTCTGCATATGGGTGGGCTTGGGAAGAGATTGAGTGAGTGTGTCTGTGTGCATGTGTGTGAGAGAGAGTGTCTGGGTGTGTGTGTGTGTGATTTAGCTGACAGGACAAAAGCTGCTTCCTCTGTATAGAGGACATTGTAGAGAGGACCGGCAATGGCTGAGTCTTTATTACAACTGTCTGTGTGCGGGCACACACACACACTCACACTCACACTCACTCTCAGCCACACACACACATACAAACTCCGTGATACAGTAGGATACAGTAATCAGATGAGAATATACACTTAACTTTCACATGACTCCTTTGAGCCTTGTGTGCGTGCGTGCGTGTGTGTGTGCGTGCGTGCGTGTCTGCGTGCGTGTGTCTTTTTGCAGGGGGGTCTGTGAAACTGTCATTGTGGATTAACTGGTGGGACATCATGATCAATTTTTGCCTTTAGGAAATGGTCCAGAATCAATTGGCTTAAATAAAAAGAGAATTTGATTGAAGTTGCAGATTTTTGACTACTCTTTCAAACATAATAACATTGAAAAGCTCCGTACATTTAAAAGCATAAACAGCACAGTAATTTAAAAAAGGTGTGAAATTTGCATATGTTTCTTGTTATGCCTTATCTTCACATCTGAATTGCTAAGATGGCCCAACCTGTTTATACCATACAAGTTATCCAACAGCAGTTTACCTGACTTGCTTTGATAGATAATGTTTGTCGAGGAGAAAAAAAAAAAGTTAAGAGGTAATTGCGCTGCTTGTTAGGCGCATGTTATAGCTTGTTCCAGCTATTTCACGTTTGTATCGCCTGGCCTGGCATCCTCTTTTTTCTGCACAGGTTGGCTTGTTGTGTGTGGGGGGTGTTTGTGTGTGTGTGCTGAAGTGTCAGTGTGGTTAGTAATGTCTTGCTTAATATGCCCTCACAGGCAAAAGTATGGAAGAAGTGAAGAGAATGCTGCTGTTGATTCTGGGATGTGCTGTACAGGTAATAACTGTGTGTGTGTGTGTGTGTGTGTGTGTGTGTGTGTGTGTGCGTGTGTGTGAAGCAACAATCGGGGCCTGCCAATTGTTTGATAAACAGCCATGCTCATAATATGTCTGATAAGTTAATGGTCAGTGAAATGTTGAGTAATATGCAAAAGACAATAAAAGTGTGTAATGTTTGCTTTAGTTGGTCTGTGTGTGTGGGTGTGTGTCTGTGTGTGTGTGCTTGCGTGTGTTAAGAAACTATCGGTGCCTGCCAAGTGTCTTCCCACCCACCAAAGGCTGAATGTCATTACCTGTGAGACCACCTCTCCTGTTCGGGCACATCCTTGAAACTGTCATCACACACACACACACACACACACACACACACACACACACACACACACACACACACACACACACACACACACACACACACACTTGCAAACACTTATCAGGTCCATCTCCTCTTTTATAAGAGACTTCCCCTGCAAACCACTGCAGACCGCTCCTCTAAACACTACCATTTGAGACTCGCCTCCCTGGTCTCTTTGTTTTTCTCTCTTTTCTCCTTTAATCCCCTCCCTCTGCCATCCCTCCCTTTTCCTTTCGCCTCACTTGTTCTCTTTTCATTTCTTTTCAAGTTTTTCTTTGACACACTCTCT
The DNA here is from genome assembly GCA_036025975.1 of Nematalosa erebi. Taxonomy (NCBI): domain Eukaryota; kingdom Metazoa; phylum Chordata; class Actinopteri; order Clupeiformes; family Clupeidae; genus Nematalosa; species Nematalosa erebi. Next base: position 5,051 of record JAVQKI010075593.1, read on the forward strand.
CTCTCTCTTTCTCTTTCTCTCACTCTCTCTCCCTCTTTCACTCCATCTCCCTCTTTCTCTCCATCGCCGTCTTTCTCTCCTTTCCTGCCTCCTCTCACCTTTGGTGCTGGTTTTTCCTGTTTGCCTGGCAGGAGATGAGAATCTGCACAAAGAGACTGAGGGAAAGTGATCTTTTTTTTCGTTCATTTTCTCTCTCACTCTCTCTCACTCACTCACACTCTCTCTCTCTCTCTCTCTCTCTCTCTCTCCCTCTCTCTCCCTCTCCCCCCTCCCTCCCTCCCTCCTGCTACGGGCTGTTTTCTGTAATAACCCTGTCGAGCTGCCAGCTCTCCTGCTTACTCACACTGAATACAGAGGAAATCAAGCACATTATCCTCTTATTCTCTTTTTCTTCTTTTCCCCCTCTTACTTTTCTCTCTCTCCCTCTCTTTTTGTCTCCCTCTTTCTCGCCTCTCTCACAAACATGTATACACACACTGCTCTGCCCTCCTCACACACACAGATATACAAACACACACTGTCTTATCCTCTCTCACGCTATCTTCCATTGCCCCTTGTTTTGGAGGGGAAAGAGATCCCCTCTTGATTCCTGAGCAGACGTCTGAGGCAGACTGGTCTCTCCCTTTCATTCCCTTCATCTCTCCTTGATCCCTCCTCATCAGCATCATCATTATAGCTCACGCCTGGGGCCTAGGGATTGTGTGTGTGTGTGTGTGTGTGTGTGTGTGTGTGTGTGTGTGTGTGTGTGTGTATCTGTCTCTGTGTATGTTGTCTGTGTGTGTGTGTGTGTGTATGTGTGTGTCGTTTTCTCATGCAGTAGAGGGCCTCTGTAGGCTTTCAGGGGCCTTGAAACCAGCGGCTAATTTCCCTCATCCCTCTCTGTCTTTCTGTTTGGTTTGCTGCTCTCCAGTGTGAAAGGAAGGAGGAGATCATTGAGAAGATCAAGCTGCTGGACATCGAGACACAGTCGGCCATCGTCTCACACATTCAAGAGGTGGGCTCTGAAGGGCAGGTGTTTCTCAGGTGTAACGTGTGTGTTCCTCAGGTGTTGGAGGTGCATACTGACAAGCTACAGGTCTCCACTTCTTTAGATAACTAGGTTGTGCTCACACAGCTTAATTTGTACTGCTAGCAGTGCGTGTGACTCTCTTGGTCCATATTTTCCTCAACTTCTTCCTATTGAGATTAATTTGCAAACCATGTGACTTTGTTGAACCATGTGCTCAGCCTTACTGCAGTCATCCAGCATCTCCCATATAACACACTAACAAACACACCTACTCATGTTTCTAACCCAGGTGACACACAACCAGGAGAACGTTCTAGACCTGCAGTGGTTGGAGACAGCCGAGCTTAACATTGAGGAACTGGACCCGCTCTCCCGCACCATGGCCTTCCACCTGCGCAAGCTCATTGATGAGCGAGACGAGAGCTCCGAGGTTAGCCAACATTTCTCTGCGGCGCTTATCGACTATAAAACTGTCTGGGAAAATGTCTAAATTTGAATGACCTGAAGGTTACTGCAATACAGTTTCCTTAATCCCAGCTGTATCTGTCACAACTGCATGTTTGCTTGGCATAGACATGTTATAAAATGAGTCATAAGGCGTGCTCTGGCAGCCAAAGTAGCTCATCATGTTACTGGCCCCTAGAGCGGTGTTTCTCAATCCTGTTTAGAAATACACTGAAAATATCTTCCCTTACTCAAAGCCATGTCTGATAAGGGATCCAGGAAGCCATGTTAATTTGAATCAGGTTTTGGACATTATTTGGACTCAGTGGGAATGGAATAGGCAACAGTGTCCTTGAATGCACTTGTGGGCTTGGCCACTTATCTTCCATTTCTCCCTCTCTTCTCTCCCTTCCTCTCTGCTTATTATGCACTCACTCTTCATCTCTCTGTCGCTCTCTCTCTCTCTCTCTCTCTCTCTCTCTTTCTTTCTTTCTTTCTTTCTTTCTTCCTTTTTCTCTCTCTGTCTCTCTGTGTTAGTTGGTGGTGGAGCTGACCCAGGAGCGGGACTACCTTCAGTCCCAGCAGCCCCACAACGGCCTCCTGGGTAACCTCAGCCCAGAGAGGCAGCCTGCGGCCCCACTGTCCAAAGAGGAGCGCCAACACTTGGCCGTGGAACTGGCCGACACCAAAGCCAAGCTGCGCCGCTACAGACAAGAGCTGTGAGTACTCAGGATACTGGTGGGAAAAGGGCCAGAGTAGCTGTTTTTCTAATACTTTTGCATATGTAGATCAGATATTGTTATCTGATCCTGGTTTCTATCAGACCCTTTTGTCAACCTTTTGTCTTTATGCATCAGGACAGTGCTCTATCAGTTGAACTCTTTTAAGCTTCATCAAATGAAGGAATAATGAATGTAATCTTTAGTTAATGACTAAACTGTATCGTGCTGTTCTGCAGTGCAAATGAGAGCCCAAATGATGATGTATGTTTACCACAGGGAGGAGAAGACTGAACAACTTCTGGACACCAAGAATGAGGTGGAGAGACTGGACGCAGAATTGCAGAAACTCAAGCAAGAGGTGTGTGTGTGTGTGTTTGTGTTTGTGTTTGTGTGTGTGTGTGTGTGTGTGTTACCCCAGACTCACTCTCCCCGTGGGACTGTATTTCCTTGAACAAACTCATGAGTTTGATATTAAACCCTGAAAAAAGATTTTGAGGCTCTCCCCTGTGCAAAGTGTTCTCTACATGTATAAATGTTTCAGCTACACAGAGCTCCATTAGGGAGCCCTCAAAGGACAGAGAAACATCTGAACTACTTTAAGAATAATGTTTTAAAGTAGCCACTGTTTAAAATATTAACAATTCTAAGTGAATGACAAAGCATCTTTCCCATGAATGTCTTACATTGTCATACAACACTTGTGTAATAGAAAAATCCACCACACTCATTTGATGTGCCACTGATTATGTACCATTAATTGATATTTTTAAATGGGCTGGCATGGATGAAATTAGATATGAAATCATTACATATTTGTATCTCTGTTTGCTGATCAGTGAGCAAGTGATTGTTTGTTAACAGAGGTCAACATTAGTATGACTTTCAGTGACCCTATCAATAAATATTGGCAAGCAATCTGTCAATAAATTGTGTGTGTGTGCAGAATGTGCAGCTGCTGTCCGAGGCTCGTTCCGTGCGAGCATACCGGGATGAGGTGGACGCTTTGCGGGAGCGGGCTGGGCGCGTGGACCGTTTGGAGACAGAGCTGTCCCGCTGCAAAGAGAGACTGCATGATGTCCACTTCTACAAGACCCGAGTAGAGGTGCCCACTCATTTGCCTGATAACATTTTACACTATACACTTATCTCAAACATTTAGCCTATATATACAGGCACCTGTATGTATTTATTTTTACCCTCTATGTGAGCTCATAGTTTGTTTTAAAACCAGCACAAACACAAGCCCTATATTAATCTATGAGCCTGTGAACTGGTGTCCCACCCTATGGTGTAATAATAAACTTAGACTAAATACACCCTCAGATTAAGACCATAAACACAGGAGACCAAAACTTCTTTGACTTAAGATAGGCCAGTTTGAGCTGGACATCTCTCTCCTTTACTATACTCTATATATATATATATATATATACATATACTACATAGTGTTTTAGCACAGGAAGGATGTGTGAGCAGAGACTTTATCTCAGCATTAGTGGAGGATGTGGTTGGCAAGGAGGGACTGATCAATAACATGCTCAAGAGTCCTCCAGTTAATTGATCCTGACAGTAGTGTCGGAAATGGCACCCTTTCCCTAACTGCCATTCTGTCTCACACTGTATCACTGTATCCCCCTGTGCATTGCTGATTGCTGACAGTTTGTCTTTTCTGATTGCTGACGATCTGTCTTCCCTGCCCATAGGAGTTGAGGGAGGACAACATCACCTTGATGGAGACCAAGTCCCTGCTGGAGGAACAGCTCTCCACAGCTAGGGGGCGCTGTGACAAGCTGCACGAGCTGGAGAAGGAGAACCTGCAGCTGCGCTCCAAACTGCATGACATGGAGATGGTGCGTGTCAGTGGTGTGACTCCAGAGGGCTTTTAGCTGTTTCTACTGACCTAGGATCAGGCTTTATCATTCTCATTATAATACGTCATGGTAGACGTTGCAACATACCCCAAACTAGTGTTACTTTCAACTCTATGATGAAGGTTAGATCATCTACAGTAGGTGTGTGTGTGTGTGTGTGTGTGTGTGTGTGTGTGTGTGTGTGTGTGTGTGTGTGTACACCCATGTTCCTGATTGCTTGTGTGACACTAAAAGCCCACGAGGCCCTGTTGACCTCAGTTCTCAGATTTCACAGGAAAGCATTGATTTAACAGCAAAGCACGGGTCAATCCATACAGAAACTTCTCTGTTAGAGTGGGGTGTGTGTAAGTGTGTGTGTGTGTGTGTGTGTGTGTTTGTGTTTCACCAAGGCAAGAGGTTATGACCTGTGGTTAGGCTTTTGGGAACACTGGTGGTTTAGTTTTTTAAGATGATTTCGGCGAAAGGCTTTGATGTTTGGGGAAGTGACTGCATGTTTGCGTGTGTGCGTGTGTGTGTGTGCATATGTGTGTGCGCTTATCTCTCTCTGTGTGTTTGTGTGTGTGTGTGTGCGTGCGTGCGTGTGTGTGTTGTCCAGGACCGGGACACAGATAAGAAGCGGCTTGAGGAGCTGCTGGAGGAGAACATGTTGCTGGAGATCTCCCAGAAGCAGAGCATGAACGAGTCTGCTCACTTGGGCTGGGAGCTGGAGCAGCTGTCCAAGAACAATGACGTCAATGAGGGTACAAACACACATACACACACACACACACACACACACACACACACACGCAAAAACAGTTTCACAAATGGTCACAAATATATGCGTGCAATGCATGCCCTAATTGTGAGGACACCAAGTAACTGCGTAATTTTTCAGTTTCCGCACCTCTTAACAAAATCTAAATACATGTGAGTGGATCAATGTCACCAGCCGCTTGACTCCTCTAACAATGAGCTCTCCACAACCTGCTTTACATTCTTATGGAAAGTAGCAGTTGCTGTTGGCCCAGTTTTCTGAAAAGTATGTCACCGTGCAGTAAATCTGTACATTGCACTAAAGGCCAAGCCTTATGCCAGTCACTACAGCTTTGCATTTCAGTCGATCTTCTGTATTAATATAACATTATATTAAAAAAAATAGTAATAATTATATTAATAGTTTGGATATGATATACATTAGTGAATATTATATATTAGTTTACCTTTACATCTGTTCAGTCCTCCATAACTCGGAACATCCAGGTTTAAGTTTAAGCTTCCTCTGTATCCATCTATACCATAAACCCACTAGAACATTCTCCCTTCCACTCAAATCATCACCCAAGATTGGAATCCTCTCCTCTTGTCTCTTTCCCCTGCAGCTCGTAAGTCCTTTGTGGTGGAGATGAATGAGTCGGCGTCGAGCCGGCTGCTGAAGCTGGAGAAGGAGAACCAGAGCCTGCAAAGTACCATCCAGGAGCTGCGTCAGGGAGCCCTGGCCCTGGAGGAGAGCCAGCTGCACAGCCAGGAGCTGGAGCGCGAGAACCAGGGCCTCAGCAAGAAGGTAAAGTCCCACTGTTAACGCATTTCCATTGGGACACAGGCCATCAATGCACAGCCAACTGTGTTTACTAAAGGAAAATACCAACTACTTAGGATCCTTAAAGTTGCTTGTGTATTTCATGTAGGGGAGACTTCTTTGTTGAAAAATGTGTAAAAAAAGGTTTTTAGAATGACCAAATGAAAGTCACATAGGTATGACAAAGAAA